>PVKM010015534.1:0-27776 GCA_004027735.1 Carollia perspicillata
GGAGAGGCAACCACACATTGATGTTTGTCTCCTCTTTCTCTTCCCCTCTGTCTAAAAATAAATAAATAAAATATTTTAAAAAATGTAAGTTGACTGTTTTCAGAATTTTAAAGATGTCACTACATTCTTCTCCTGGGTTTCATTTTTCTGCTGAGAAACACATTATGATTCTTACATTTTTTCCTTTGTATATAATGTGTCCTTTTTCCACTGGTGTCCTTCAAGATTTTCTCTTTATCATTGGTTTTGATCAGTTTGAAAAATATGTTTTCATGTTTAATTAGTCTGTTTTTTAAAATGGAAAAAAATACCTCTTGAAGGTTCTCTGAACTTCTTGGATCTATAGTTTGATACTTCTCGTGATTTTTTTGGAAAAGTTTTGGTATTTATTTGTTCATATATTTATTTCCTCATTTCAAATATTTCTCTTTCCTGTGTGTGGGAATATAATCACACACGTTGTAGATGAACTGGTATTTTCATAAAGCCTTAAAAGCTCTTTTATTTATTTTTTCTCTTGCTTTTTCTTTGGGAAATTTCTATTGACTTATGCTCACATTTATTGCTTGTTTTCTTGGCTCATTTGAGACAGCTGATAAGCCCATTCAAGTAATCCTTCATCTTTGATATAATACTTTCTAAATATGTATTGCGACATTTCCATTTGATTCATTTTTATAGTTTCCATTTCCCCGCTTAAATCTCCCATGTGTTCCCACATGTTGTTTGTGTTTTCCTAGATCCTTTACCATAACACACTGATCACAGAGGTTTGACGCGCAGTTCCAGCACCTGTGTGATCTCGAAGTTAATGGTGTGGAGGGCTTTGTTTCTGTAGAGTCGTGTCCTTCCCCTCGATGGCACGGACACCGCTGTACCACGTGGTAGACAGCGCGTGCGGGATGGAAGGGACGAGGACACAGGACCTCCATGTGGAAGTGGGCCCCTCGGGCGGTCTGTGTGGAGATCCAGTTAGCCGCCTCAGGAGCTGAGATGGGCTTGTTTTAGTTGTTGTTATGGTTACTGCTGATGCACCACAGTCTTCACATTCCTCTGATTTGTTTTCTTAAAGTGGGGCCTGGGGTTTTTCTCGATGCCTGTGCCCACCCTTAGCTTTCAGCCGTCGCTGTCTATCTGTGCCGCAGAGTGGGTGGCCCTCTGCTTTCCCTGCTCTGAGCTGGATGCTGTGTTTGCTTATAACCTTAGCTTATTAGGGTTATATCATTGATCAGAAAGGGTCTGTTTTGATTTGATCATTTCTCACTTAGGTAGGCTCTGTGTTCCTGAATGTAAAGGTAGAGATCCTCAGCATTTCCCCATCTTCTCCTTGGCAGGTAGCAAAGCTACCTTCTGTCTGTGGTGGGTCTTGTGTGGCAGAGAGTTTCCTGCCCCGCCCCCAGTGTAGGAGACCTCTATAAGCACCCATCGGGGCTCAGAACAGCCTGGGACCCCTCTGCAGGGGTAGGTGCTGTTTCCTTTCCTTTCCTTCCCAACAGCAGTGGCTCCTCTCCTGTGCTCTGGGGAAGACAGTGCGCTGCGATTCCGTCCCTTGCGCACAGCTCTCTGCCCCACGTGGCAGAAGGGTCTGAGCCGGAGCCAAGGCTCCGTGGCTCGGCTGCAGTGGCTACCCGTCCTCTCCAGTTCCGTGCCGTTTTGCTATGTTCCCTCCAGTTTCCTGCCCTGACTCCAGTCCTCTTTCCTGTGGAGGCTTGCAAAAAAGAGACTGGGGACGGATGCCACCTCTGTCTGCAGCTCTCGGGAGTGTGGGACCTACACGCTGACCCACTGTGTCCATTGCCAGTTCTCTGGCATTTTAAGTCATATCTTCTTCCTGCCTGTATTGCACCCGCATCTCCCCCCACGCCTGTGAGGAATGGAGCGATTCCACAGTTTCTAGTTCCCTGAGTTTCCTGTGCCCTCCACAGTTGGGGAGATGTAGACGAGGATATAGTGTAGCTGACTCGTCCTTGTATTTTTTTCTTTAGGTGGAAGTGATGTTCTTTGCAGCTCTCTACACTTTAGATTCTTTCCTGTTGCAATTCATTCTTTATAATATAATCTCTAGCCTTAAAGAATTATGTACCCACTAACAGAAAAAAAAAGATCCTCTCTGATTTAAGATTTATACATATCGCTCAGTTTGCCTTATAGAGTTTAGTCTGTAGAGGAGCAGACCTGAAAGCAGGGAGACCACTTTGTCACATTCCAGCAGTGCGATGTGACCCGGATGGGGGCAGAGGGGCGGTGGCGATGAGAAACGGTCGATTCCAGTCATGCGGGAAGGGAGCACCGCCAGTGCTTGTCCATGGGAAACACGTGATGAGAGAGAAATAAAAGAGCGAGGTGTCGGCCCTGCCACTGGGTCCCTCAGCCGATCGCTACAGTTACTCTGCCAGAGTGTGGATACAGATTTGTTTTACATGAAAAATTCATTTTCTGCACACACACATACACACAGAGGCTGCACACAGTGGCTGAGACGACATAAAACCAGGCAAACAAAAAATGAGAAGAGAGACGCAGGCAATGCACGGGGGAGTTGCCGTCGACACCTTGCTAAGTCATTGCCTTCGCTTAACCGAGAAGGCCCTGTGTTGCGAGGGAAAAGAATGCGAAAGGAACTCACGTGATTTATGGGGAATGTTTGTCCAAGCTTTTTTTTTTTATTAAACACTGGTGATTTAGAACTTTCTGTATTATGGATTGTTTTCATTTACTTTTGTGCATCCCTTAGCATTTGCATAAAAGACTGTTTCATGTTGCATCTCATTTTTTATAATATATAATGTCTGGTCTTTTTAAAAAAGAACCCACATACATACTAATAACAGGGAAGAAAAGGAATAAAAAAATGAGGGGAGGAATGGAAGTGACTTTAGCAAGTGCACTACTAGTACTTAACACAATTGTAGCTTAAACTTGAAGTTCTCACAGATCTCAGACCCTTTCCCAACATTACTCTTAGTTTTCCCAGCAAGGCCGTAAGCACCCAGAGGAGGCAAGGGGAGATACGGTAGAATTAGGGCTTCCTGACAAAAATCACCATGTTGGGCTGGAGTTGGCAAGTCATTTGGTTGAGTAAAATGTTTGTTATGTTTTTTCTGTACAATGGCTCTAGTAGTAATTGGCTGTCTTTAATTTCATTCAAAACAATTTTGTTAGATTGTATTGGACAGTTGTCATGTAAGTGTGCACTTTTTAAAAAAACTTACGAAAATTGGTGAATTTCTATGCAGCCCTTTTAATATTGAAGATGGAAGGAGATACACAACATGTTCAGCATATTATGCTTCATTATTTCAAGAAAGGTAAAAACGCAACTGAAATGCAAAAAGAGATTTGTGCAGTGTATGGAGAAGGTGCCGTGACTAATCAAACATGTCAAAAGTGGTTTGTGAAGTGTCTAGGTACTGTTGACATTTTGGCCAAATAATTCTGTGCTGCGGGACTGTCTCGTGCATTGGAAAGTATTTAGCAGCACCCTGGCCTCCACCCACTACATGCCAATAGCAGGAGGCAGCCAACATGCTCAAAATACCCAAATCAATGAAGTTGTTGGTAAAAATGAGTCTCTTATTTTATGGAAAAAGGTGAATGGACTTTTTGGCCAGCCCAGCACTTCAGGACAGCAACCCCTCCCAGTCGCTCTCCTGCAGGCCCCAGCACCCTGACCTCCTGCATCCTGACCGAGTGTTCATGGCTGTGGGCAGAGGGAGGAGGAAGTAGCACTGGGCTGCATGATGGAGGGTGCAGGTTGTTATGTGGGTGGGTTGCAGAGGGGAGCAGAGGCCTTCATCTGAGACAGCAGGGCGCGCAGCCCGACCCAGGGGCCGATGTGCTCTGTGGCGGCCAGCACTGTCCTCCGCTGGCTGACAACAGGAGTCACACTCACTGTGGACGTCCCTGCACATCCCAGTGAGGAACTTGGTGGTTCAACTGAACCAAGGCTAGCCGAACCCTCGTTTAGTTATTGAATTAATATTTACCATGGACAATGCGCTGGAGACACAGTCTTTTCCTTTTTTAATGAAGAAGTCGAATGTTTTATTCTTAAACTGCCTTGTTTTCCTGCAAGGCTGCTGCTTCTCTGTATAAAAGGAGCACCAGCAAACAGCCCGGATTGCCGAATTCAGATCCAGTGCCTGCCATCTGACTCCAACGGCTAACAAACTCTTTCCTCCACTGCCAGTTATTTCTGGTGGAAAGATCATTACGTATTTTGACCCAAATCCAGATGCGGATATAAGCAAGTTGCAATATTATATAAGGCTTAACATAACGTTACCCTTGAATTGCATCATTTTTGTAAATAGGTTTTTCCACAGGTAATTTCAGGAATTCTGCATGTTATAACCGGAGCCTAAAAATCACAGGGTGTTGCAAAAAAGGTGTGCATTGTGTTTACCTGAAATAGTTAGAAAGCTAAGGGACATATTTTCCCAGTTGCATCGTTGTCATTTAGTTTTGCTTTGGTAATCCTAAATCTGTCCACCACTAATTGAGGCCAACAATGCCAGATTGAGTCGTTCCATGCAACTTTAGTTGGGGGTTTCCGTTGTCCCTCCTCCACGGGCTTTATGTGTTTCTCACATTTTCTCCACTCATGAGCTCCTCTGGCTCTGAGGGCCGACTCGGTGCCGTCTCCCCTGCCAGCCGTCTCCATAGCAAGGCTTGTTGACAAGTCCTGGATTTCCTGCAAGAGCTTCCTGAGTTCCCGTTACTTCTCCTGACTGGGGAGAATCGAGTTCACAGCCAGCTTCCACACTTTGCAAAGCACCAGACTCGTCGCGTTTGTCCAGTTTTGACCCCATTTCAGGCAGACTGCAGTAAACAACACCCCCCAGAGCTTCCTGTGCAAAAAGGCTGATTCCCGCCGTTGCAGTCCCGTTGTTAGGATGCAGTGCCTCTGCCTGTGAGTTCACGCCCGAGCCCATCCCCAGGCTCCTTCGCGGGCTGGGCGCAGTGGGTGCTGACACGGAATCTTAAAGGACACGAGCCGTCACCCCCAAAATAAACTGAGTGGGAAGTGGCATAAGTGTTCGAAGTCAGACTGAATCTGGCATTAAGCCTCTTCCTGCTGGCTCAATAAGGGATTCCAAAGGGGCTCCTCCTCACACCAGGATTTGCCTTCGTTCACTCCTTACTCGTGGCAGAACTTTCTAGAATGGCTTTGTGGTCTGCAGGTCACCCTGGTCCCTGCCGAGCCACTTGGGGTCCAGGCCAGCAGGGGGGCTCTGTACACGACGGGAGTACTCAGCTAGCAACCCCAGGCAGGCAGACGTCAGGGCCCCCCTGTTCCGGCTCCATGCCTGGAGAGAAGGCCCGTCTGGTGCTGTTCTCTCACCCTCAGGCCTCCAGGTCAGGCCCCAGCAAGTACTCTTCCCTTCCTGCTGTCCGTGCCTCCTTTAAAGCGCTCTCCCTCAGCAGGGCTCCAGTGCATGCTGAGTCTGCCTTCTGAGCGTGTCGTTTGTGGAGGTGGCCAGGTGGTTCTCCGGCCTGGTCTGAAGTTGTCCACTGGGTGTGTTGGTCCTGGGGCCTCTCAGGAGGTGCCGGCCAAGGTCAGCTGCTGCCTAGGCCCTCCTGCAGGGCCCCCTGCAGATGGCTGCAGAGTGACCTGGAGATGGCTGTGGTTCGTGCTGGGCCTGGAGGCACCTGGGAGAAGTGAGCTGAGACTGGAGGCTGGCTGCCACCAGTGGTGGAGTTGGGGCTGCTTAGCTAGAGGTACGGGGGGTAGATGGTGCTTGTTTAGGATTTCTGTACCTTCAAGAGATTTTAGTAAAGTCTGCCATGTGAGACAGGACAGGCCATTTATATGGAGGGGCGGCTGGGTTGGGCCCATGGGCCGGGTTGGGAGGGGTCTCGGGGCATCACCAGGGTGGGTGGACAGTGTTCACCATGTCAATGGAGGTTCGGATGTGGCACCCACCCATGCCTGCAGGGGAGGTCACAGCAGAGGAACTGTGGCCTCTGCCAGCACTTCCGCCCCCCCGCCCAAAGCCAGACAGTTCATTTCCTCCCCCTATGTCCTGGGTGCCTTTCAGGTTGCTGCCCCAGTGCTGGAGCACAGAGCAAGTGAGTCCGAGTACGTCAGTATGCCGTCGGCCCTTTAAGAGGAACATCCGGGACTCCAGAAGCCCCTGCCTCTCTGTGCCACCATCCCCACTGGTGTTCCCAGGCAGAACTTGTGGGGACTCCTCAGCCCCAGAACCCTGGGCGGGGAGACCTGGTCTGGGGCTGGGACCCCTCGTTCTGGGAAGCGAGAACGTCTGCAGCAGAGCTGTTCTGCCAGCTGTCAACCACCACACGTGGGTGTGGACCTGTCCCTCCCTAGTCTTGGCCCCTCCTGCTGGTCTTGGTGGGAATACTTGTTTCCTGCCTTATAGGACCAGTTCTCAATGGCGGCCACTCTGTAGTTTAGGTGTAATTTTGATGTGGGAGGGGGTAGGGACCACATTTACCTACGCCAGTGTCTGGAGTGGAAGCTGACCTGTCTTTGGTTTTGGTGACAAAAGGTAAGACAGACATTTCCCCCCTATAGTCTTGTGTTACAAACAGCGCTGTAACACAGGGGTGGCGGGGGGGAGTTTGGTTTGTCATTCTGGTAAACAGAGGCGAAGGGCGTGTTAACAGGGAGTAGCTTCCTTAAACCCTCCAAAGCACGAGGCGAGGCTGCGAGGCCTTCAGGGGCGAGTCAACGGAGCTGGCAGAGCGCTCGGGGCTGGGGCTGAGATGAGGCTGACCACCCTTGACCCCAAATCCCGAGTCATTTCTGCTCTGGAGCACTTCTTTTATCAAATGAGAAAATGTGTCTTCTGATGGAGAGGACAGAATGAGGAAGGAACATAGAGTGTAAATTTGAAGAATTGCCCTTGAACACCTGAATTGCGATAATGACGGGAGACTTTTTATGTACTGTTCTGTCTCCACAGTAAAATCGATCCCTTTTCTAAACCACAGGAAGAGTTCAAGTGTTCCTCTTTGTTGTCCAGAGTCTTTTTTTTTAATAACAATAAGAGGTTCTAGTGACTGGAAGTTGCCTGTTGCCAGTCATTTTCACAACCTAGTGAAGTGGGAATCTCCGTGCTCACTGTAAGCATGCTCAGCTGGTGTGCAAGGCCCCTTGACTTCCCAGCATGCCCTTCTGGTGTCTCACCTGGTGAGCTGGCAGAACTGGTTTTCTGTTGGATAGAATCATCAGCATCCTGGAGTCCGAATGGTGGGAACCTGGGGGCTCCTCGTCCCAAGCACACAGTCGTAGAACTGCAGGACTGTGATGTAATGCAAGAAGGGACCTACTTTTTATTTCCCTTGTGACAAGTGGCATTGCATGACCATAGTGTTTCATACCGAGAATCTCGACTTTGGAAACAAGATTAGTTCTAGGCAGCCCCATTCTGGAGCTGTGTGGGAATGAGCACTGGTAATGGTCTGTGCATGAAAGATGACTCGGAACATAACGTATTAGAATTCCCAATAAGACAGGGCTGCATTGTGAACGCAGCTGGAGCAAGGCGCTGTGTGGAGAGAAGGCAGCATTGGTTTTATAATGATCTAATGCTGCTCATATTGCAGCGCTCATAACACTTAATCGCACCCGTTTTCCAGATTGTGTGGGTGGTGACTTGCTTAGGTGATGCGTGTCGTGTTGTGTCGTGTGTGTATACAGACGACGTTCTTCAGCTGCTGCAGTTGTCAGTTCCTGAGCAGTCAGGCAGAGGAACTGAGCACGCTGTCTCTGCTGCCTTCACAAGGTCTGGCCTGCACCCTTTCCTCTCGTCGTTCCCCAAGGGTCCTGAGACAGAACATAAAACCGTAAGCCCTTCGCCATTACATAGACCATCTATTGATTTGTATATTTTTTCTTAGGTTAGGTCACAGATATTATTTAGATACAGGCATGTAGACATTTGTGGCTAATTATGTTAAAGGAAATCATGCTTTAATTTGAACTGGATTTTCCATGGATACAATAAGAACTTGGAATTATATTCCTGGCTAGTGGGCAAAATGCCCAAATGTACTTAATTTTTTTTGTACAAGGAAAATGAAGACCAGCATTTATTTTATTTACTCACCTGAAAACGATCTTTAATTTCAATGATTTGGATGATATGCTTTAAGTTACACTGAGAGAGGCCTTGTTGCGAAGGTGTAATTGTTCATGCGTGTGCATTCCAGTTTGTGTGCCGCGGCTGCCAGGTCACGTCACTGTTGTGCTAGCCACTCCCGTTACATTAACAAAACTTCTGGGCTGAACTTCTTCTGGGCAGACCTCGTACATTATGTTTTTCCCTATATACTCATGCCTATGGCCAAGTTTGATTTATAAATGAGGCACAGTAAGAGGCTAACGACAATAACTAATGACAAAATAGGATAGCGAGCCGTAATAGGAGTTAGTGAACGCGGCCTCATGAGGTAAAATTGGGGCCATGAGAGCACCAGCCCCTCGATGCCACACCAGGAGCCTGATTCCCCAGAGGGCCACGAGGTGACTCGCAGTTGGGCTGCAGCTTATGGCGCGGAGATGCTGGACAAAGGGATGATTCGTAGCCTGGGCAGGAGGAATCGGGACAGTGTGTGAATTCATCACGCTGTGTGGAATTGCACATAGTTAAAAACTTGTATGTTGTTTACTTCTGCAATTGCCCATGTAATGTATTTGGACCATGGTCAAGGATAACCGAGATCATGGAAAGCGAAATTGCAGGTCGGGGAAGCAGCAGCCACTGTATGTCCTCCTAACTGTCCTTTCCGCATGCTTGGGACACACTTCCTCAGCACCCCCTGTCCCCGTGTCTTTGCAACTGCAGTCATCTCCTCCTCTTCAGTTCGGTGCCAGTTCTCAGCTGCTCCACGTCTGTCCGTCTTCTGTTATCCACTGTGGGGTAGGTGAAGATGTCACATGCATCAACATGTGGCCAGGAAAGGTGGACGGACGCCGAAGAAGCCATCCCCAGGTCCTCCTCCACCGTCACACCGTCAGCGTTCCTGTCGGCCACAGCACGCTCCTTGACCCATGGTCGCGAACAAACATTTCAGCTGGTGGGCACACTCACGGCTTTTCTTCTGTCAGACACACAGTGAATGAATATATTGTGTGACTAGAATTGGAAAGATTTGCTGTTATCATTATGGGTTTTTGAACAAGCTCTTCAGCAGTTTTGCATGAAAACGACGTGTCTTTTGTGGGCTGCACGCGCATCTCAGCAACACCAGATATTCTCATAGATATTTAAGGGTCTGTCTTTTCCTGTGTCCTCCTAAATTAATTTACTAAACTTGGGAGGATTTCAGTGTTTGCCAGTGGGAAGGGTAAGTACAGACTGATTTGTATCTGTGTTCTTTCAGGGAGGCTGTTTATAGTATTGGGTCATTAATATTGGGTTTTGGAGACTGAAAAATGCCCATTAGCTATATGACCTCAGGTGCTGTTTTCAAACTGCTTGGTGGTCAGTTTCCTCATCTGTTACATGGGGATAAAAAAGAGGCTGTGGCTCGCAGTGTTCTTGATTTGCTTATATAAACTCAGTGTTTGCATTTTTAAAGTGCTTCAGAAGTGGCAATTTTTGTTATGGTCAAGCTCTCTTTCAGACGTTGCTGCATATTTTCAGGAAGGTTCCTAGGTGTTTGGAGACTATGCTCAGCATTGAATTATTTTTTCTCTCATGCCTGGTATAGTCCCAAGTACCTAATCATTGCACAGAACATGCTATTTTAATATAAGGGAAAATATCTCAGGGATCAAAACCATAAACATGGGATCTGATTTAGGATGTCAGTTTAGCTATAATAACAAAGATAGATTCCAGTTAACAGTTACATTAAACAAGCAAGAATTTGTTTCTCTGCCATATAAAGGTCTAGGGAGATTCCTGGGCGGCCAAAGTATTTCTACAGCCGTCAAGAACTCTGGCTGCCTCGATCTTGTTGCTCTAACACTCTTGTCCTATAGCTGCTCCTCATGGTCCTGTAGGGCTGCTATAGCTCCTGCCATCGCATCTGCATTTCAATCAGGATAGGAAAAAGAAGAGGAGAGCAGCATTGTATTTCCCTTTAAGATACAGACTCAAAATTAGATAGTTTACTTATTGCAACTGTCTCCTATTGCCAGCCAGCCTTGTGTGCAAAGAAATCGGTAAATATACTTTTTAGCTAGGCAGCTTCCATTCTATCAGAAAGTCAGATCTACCGTATTTCATATATAGATGGCCAGCAAAATGGCATGACATCTTCCTGAGGGGCCCGAGATGCCACGTGGAGCTGCTGTATTCAGGGGATGGCTCTGGTATCTGAGATTTAAAAACAAAAACAAAAAAAACTCTAGTGCCTCAGCCGTTGCTCTAAAGGAAGAGATCCTAATTCATCTCTTTCAGTTAATGGCATGATTTGTCTTCCAGTTGCCCAGACTGGCCTCCTTGGACTATTCTCTCTCCCTGGACAGAAAAATCCAATAAGTTGCTTTGTCTCCTCTAATGCTTCCTACACACATTTCCTCTTTTCAACTCTCACCACCACCCTAATTTAGGCCTAATTATGTATCACTGAGACAATCGCAATTACATCCAAATTGGTCTCCCTTCCCCCAGTTTCTGTGCTTCCCGATCCGTTCCATGGTGTAACTGCCAAGTTAGTCTCCCCTGAACACAGCTGTGATCATCTCTGGCCTGCTCCGAACCCTGCGATGGCTCCCCACTGCCCACTTCACAGAAGCCGAGCGCCTCCCTCACAGCTCCCCCAGCTGGGTGCAGGCCTCTCTCCCAGCTGCGTTTCTCCTTCCCACGGAGACCTCGTGGTCCGTGCGTTGCTCCACACTTTCCTGTGTCTACTCTTCGGCAAAGAGCCTTTTGGTTGTTCCCTGCTCTCTCTGGGTTGGTACCATTCCCCTCTGAGAACTCAGCCAAACACCACCCTGGAGGCTCTGCCTCTTGTAGGGAAGAGCTAGCCCACTCCCATGAACTTGCCGAATTTATTTTGATGCTCTGTTGTGAAATGTTTTCCATGTAGTTTAAAGGAAACGTGTGTAGAAATTAATAGGCCAGAACCAGCACACAGGTAAAGAGAGCATTAGCAGCCTGCCAGGAGCCCTCTGCTGCCTCCATCTGCTATGCGACAGCCTCCTTATTCCCACCCCGACGGTGACCACCTTCCTCACTTGCAACGCCACTGATTTGTTAGTTTTTGTATCTGAGGTAAGCAGAGTTATAGTCATTAACCTTTTCTGCCTGTTGTCTTCGGATTCAACATTTTGTACTTGACATTCACTGATCTTGTTCCATAAACCTGTAGGTCATTGGCTGTCTTGACTATATGATGGTCCACTGGGTGAACACCCTACAGTCTGTCCCATTGTGTTGCTGAAGGGTACTTGGATACAGTTTCCAATTTGGAATTATTACAGACCGTGCTGCTGTGAACATAGTTGTGCGTAGCAAATACTAGCTCATGGGTGTCTTCTGCCCAGTACTGCCAAAGAGTTTTCCAAGGTGTGTTTACCAATCAGCACTGCTGCCAGCTGAGAACTGAGGTTTCAGTTGCTCCAATCTCTGTCGGTACTTAGGAATTTCTGGATTTTAGCTGTGGGCACCTGGGTGATTGGGTGTTTTTGCCAAAAATCTCTGCATGAGACGTGATAGATGATCAGGCACATTGTCGTGATGAAGGTGCCAATCATCAGTTGCCCTTAACTGTGGCTTTCTGCATCGTCTGAATGGTTTCTTTGGGGAATGTTCAAGCTTAACACAAATTCGATAAATTCATTGCTCTACTTGCTTAGTCATTTTGAATGAGATGGCCACACAGCACACACGCTCACTCAGCAGCACCTACCGCCCCCACTGACTAGTACAGTGAAGTCGTCATTGTTCACGTGTGCGCATTCCAGTCCACTCTCCCTGGCAGCCAGGTTACACTGATGTCGCACAAACCATTCTTGTTAACAATGGCTGGGCTTTTCCCAGACAGACCTGGTACATATGTATACACACATACGCATATATTTTAAACTATTCTCTCTGCAGTGTCTGGCATAGTACTTGCCCTGTAGTGGGTCCTCCGTAAACTGTTGCAAAGTGAATGAATGATTTAATAACTGCCTGCGATGCACAGATATTATTCAGACAAGGATCCTCTTCCATTTGCCCTGTCTTCACCCTGCACCCCACTTACGGTGGCCCTCCCACACAACTTGGTTAAGTAAGTGATGGAGCAGCTTCCCCAACCAGGAGCACGGCATTGTGGGGAAGTTCTCCAGAGTGGGGATCCCGTGACAGCGACCCAGTGGGGACCCAGCAGGCTGGCTCCCTCCTGTTGCTGGTTTGAAGGTTTCCAAAACACCTTGCTTACACTTGAAAAAAAAACTGCTGTGGTTTTTCAGCCCATGGATAACTCCAAAAGTAGGATTTTAAAAATGCAAAGTGCCCATATGTTCAGCTCATTGGGAGAAATAGTCTCATGAGTAATTAAAAACAGTTACAAAAGCAATGGAGTTGTAACAATTGAAGTATCATGACATATGTGTGCACCGAATCAGAAAACCCTGTCATACCCAGTCCCTGCGCATTTCCGCGATGGTTTTGCGACACCGAGTGAGCTTCCTTAGTCAGTGCGCACATCCGAGAGGCCGTCGCACTCAGCGTGCACCGCGTCCCTCACGCCCGCATCTGTGTTTAAGCTGTGTGCTTTGGTCTCGGGGAAAGGCTCAGGCTAGCGACTGTGGCCGTGTGCCTTTACTGAGACTCGTACTCAGCCACCCAGTAATAATGAAGGGATCAGCACAGGCGCACGGTAGCGTGTCTCTTTTCTCAAGCAGGTGTGTGAGTGGTTAAAGATTTCCTTTTTTTCTTTCTTTGATTTTTCACCCATGCATTCAAAATAGAAATGAATACTACACATGCTGGTCTCTGAATCAGGTGGACTTAATTTTTGTATTGTATTCTGTAAGTGGTTTTCCAGCCGGGTGATGACTCAGGAGGGAGGGGGCACAGAAGAGGGAGAGACGTCTGATGATAATGATGTCAGAAAAAGGCTGGCGAGGTCTTGCAGAGGAAGGAGCTAGATGCCATGGTGGGAAAGCGCAGATCTGCACCCCAGAGCGGGGATTGACGAGCAGTTTCTGTGAAGGCCGAGCGTGGCAGTCTCTGTTGCCCCTGCGCAGCGGTGCTGTTGGCTGTGCTAAAGCAGAGCCCACCCCTCAGTGCGTGTGGCTCTGCTCCAGGGAAACGTGACTCACAAAGACAGGCAGCAAGCCAGGCTTGGCCCGTGGGCTGTAGTTTGCTGACTCCTTCTCTAGGCGACTTGGATTTCAGTTCTGTGCTCGCTCGGTTGTGGCCTTTGCTTCTCCATGACCTCATCGGTAATGTCAGCTGCGCTCCCTGGTCGCAGGTGGTAAGGGTGGCCTGAGCCTCTGGGAAGGGTCTTTCCAAACTCATAAACTCCATAGCGCTGTGCACACGGTAAGTATTAAAGCCATATGATTTTAGAATTAGAAGGAGCCTCGTTATTCATATTTCCTTCCATCTTTGTTTTTGACATAATAATGCTAAGATTCAGAGAGAGCTTAAGAGAGATGCTGAAGGTCACACTGTTGGTTGACAGCAGATTCCACACAAAAATGCCATTGTCATGAGTAGGAGTGATAATGAAGAGACAGTGGCTCACGGAGCTACCTTCCTAAATCAGGCATCTTCGCATCCCTTCCTGTGCCCCGCTGGGGACCAATATTAGCTGTGTCCTCTCTTGCTTCAGAGCAGCCCCCGTGGCCCAGGAGCCTGTGGGAAGGGTGTTTCCCTGGGCGTGTCTGAGCCTGACAGTGCTTTCATCTGCAGTCTGCCCGCTTCGGTCCCGGACCGGCAGCAGGAGGGGGGAATGCCTAAGCAGGTGCCTGGCCAACTGCTCCTGGAGTTCCAGGCTGCCTGCAATTTGAATGCAAGGACAGCCAGAGCAGAGTGTTCACGTGAAATGGTGTCCGGGATTGTCCCCCGCTGAGAATTCATCCCTGTTGTGTAAAGGAAGTTGTGGGCCCCTCCACCGCTTCCAGAGCACACAGGGCCCCACCACTGTGGGACAAGCTTCCTTCTCGGGCAGCCGCTCCTGCCGTGATCATGTGCCGCACCCATCCCCTGAGCCTCTCCTCCGACTTCAGGGTGACAGGGGGCACCTGCCCCACTCCGTGCCGGCATGCCCACCAGGGGCCCACTGAATCCTGCCCTCACCCACCCAGTGCTGTACTGATGGGAACACTGGGGCTCAGGCTCCGTGTTCTGCTGGGAGAAGGGGTAGGAGCAAAGAAACCGGCGTCAAGTCTTGGCTCTGCCGTCAAACCAATGTTAGGTCTTGTGCTTGTCTCTCCCGGTCTCTGGACCTCAGTGTCCCCAGCTGTGCAGCCAAATGATTAGGCTAGGGATACACGAAGGTCTGCCCCCGCGTTGTTTTCGGTTTTCTGTAAGCCATACGACTGAGTTCTCTTAGTGCCACTGCTCTTTATTTATTCATGAAGAAACGTGTTTTTATGGAGCACTCAGTCTGTGGAAGATTATCTGAAAAGTTTAAGTTACTGACGCTTTGGAAATGCCTGAAATATGCTTGAGTTGACGGACAGGGTTGATGGACACCCAGTCAAGCCAAACAGCATGTCTCAAGGGGTGAGTTGGAAATCATGGTAGGCTAGAGAGGGCAGGAGCTGCTTTTCAGAAAAGGTCTAAGTTCATCCAGTGGAGAGTTTTGTCTCAGCATTAAGGAATGAGTAAGAAGACACTGCCCCGGTAAAGGTGGGTGGACTGTGCGCATGCTGGGTGCCAGGCAGGGCGCAGAGGGGGATGCTGTCAGATGGCCCGTAAGAGAAACTCAGGGAGGAGGATGGGAGGCAAAGTTCGGAGAAGTAGCTAGGCACGTGAGGAAGGATGTCCTTGGATCCTAAAAATATCCTTTTCCTCAACTAAGCAACTGGAACATTTTTTGTCGAGATGGAGTGACAGTTTGACTATTTCTTCCAAGTTTAAATAAATGACAATAACCTTGTATAGGATGATTCCACAGCAGCATATTGAATAGATTGAAAAAAAGAAACCTCCATAAATCGGGGGGGTGTTTGGGCAGCTACGGCCATCACACAGGTACGAGGTAATAAGGCGCTGGTGCGGTGAGAACTGAAGAGCCTACGAAACGTGAGTGAAGAGGTGATAGGACTTGGCCTTCTTAGTTCGTGAATTAGGTCAAGGAAGAGAACTACCCCAGGGTGTCTGGTGGCAGTAACGCAGTGGCCCTGCCGGCAGTTTCCTTATTTTGGGGGTGGGCCAGCGGCTCGTGTCCGATCCCAGGTGTTGATGTGGTGTGACATGGCACTTACCGTGGGGTCATCACCTGCCACCACCCAGGAGACAAGGAAGGGTTCCGGCAGGATTTATTTCTCTATAAAGATTTAAGGACAATATTGATTTCTAATTCTAAACATGAACTGAACCACATCTGTTTCTTGGATTATCAATTTTGAAACCCTCCTTTCTCCGTCTTGACCAGCACCTCACTAATGTCTTACACCGACCCTCCTTTATGGTAAGGTGACTCGGTTCATGTCATTTTTCCCATTTGTTCTTTTAAAGCCACAATTTCCTTTTTTTCCAATTCAATGACTTTTAGTATATGCACAGACTCAAGTAACCATCGTATCACGATTAATTTTAGGACCTTTTCATCCCTCTGTAAAAAGTCGGTAACGGCCAGCAGTCACTTGCCCCAACCCTGCCAGCCCTAGGCCAACGCTAACCCAGTAATCCTGTCTGTGGGTTCGCCTGCTCTGCATGCCCCCCTCACACACGGAATCGCACACCACATGGTCTTTCGTGATTGGCTTCTTTCACTGAGCATAATGTTTTCTAGGTTCACCCACGTGGCAGCAGGTAACGGCACTTCATTTCTTCTTCTGGCCAAATAGTATTCGTTATACGCACTGCTCTAGGTTTATTCAGTCGTCAACTGGTTGTCATTTGGATTGTTTCCTCTCTTGGACTAGTGTGAATAAAGCTGCTGTTAAACTGTCTGTGCAAATCTTATGTGCACATACGTTTTTATTTTCCTTGGGTATGTACTTAGAAATGTGCGGTCTCCTGGTAACTCTGTGTGTGGACTCTGAGGGACAGCTGGACGGCTTTCCAGACCCGATGCTGCGCTGCTTCACGTTCCCGTCAGTGCTGAGGAGGGCTCCAGCCGCTCTGTCTTCTCCCAGCGTCCGTGATGACCTGTCTTGCTGGTTATTTGTTGGTCGTAGCCGTCTTCATGGGTGTGAAGGCGTCTCTGTGGTTTTCTGCACTTTTCCCTGATGGCTGGTGGTGGAGAGCATGTTTTCACGTGCTTGTTGTCTGTGCGTGTCCTCTTTGGGACATGTCTGCTCAGGTCTGTATGCGTTTTTAATTGTGGTGCTTGTTTTATTGTTGTGGGCTTGTACAAGTTCATTGTATATCCTGGATATGGATGTATGCTTTGCAAGCATTTTTATGCATGGTCCTTTTGCTTGCTTGATAGTATCATTTCAAACACAAAACATTTTAATTCTAGAGAAGTACAATTTCTTTATTTTTTATTTCAACTCTTGCCTTTCTGGTGTCATATCTAACAAGGCTTTGACGTACACTAGGTCCTAAAATGGACTCATATTTATTTTTCTCCTAAGAGTTTTATTGTTTTAGTTCTTCGATTTCCATCTGCCATTCATTTTGAATTATGTTTTGCATATGGGAGGGGTGTCAAACTCATTTTCACCGCGGGCCACATCAGTCTCACACTTGCCTTCAAAGGCCGAATGTGATTTTATGACTGCATACATGTAACTACTCCTGAACAGTTAAGTGAGAGCTGGGCGCTGCCGCTGGGTAGAAACAAGGTGCCGGGCCGGCTAAAACGAGGTGGAGGGCGTGATTGGGCCCGTGGGCCTTGCGTTTGCCACCTGTGGCATATGGCGTGAGGTATAAGTTTTGTATGTGGTGTGAGATTTGATTCCAAGTTTGTCCCTTTAGGTATGAATATCTAGCTTTCCCAGACTTTTCTTATCAAAAGACTCCCCTTCCCCACTGAATCAGCTTGGCGCCCTTGCCAAAAATCAGCTGACTGTCATGGTGACATGGTCTGTCTTTGATTTGCAACGTATGGTGTTATAGGGATCTGGGAAAGTCCAGGTGACAAAGCTGTGTCTCATAGAGACCAAGGGTCAAGCCCAGGCTACAGAGCTACCAGCATCCCAGAGCCACACAGCCCATAGCTGGCCTCTCGCTAGCCAGCTTGGTTTCATCTTCCAGGCACCTAATGAATGGAACAGTTAAAGTCAAGGGAAGTAATAACACTGGCGGTGATAACAAGAGTAATAATAGCTGTGAGTAGGAAGCACCCGCTAGGCACCCTGGGCCGTTGTAAGCATTGTCTCCTGTAACCCCCACAGCCACCTTGCCCAGATGGGGCCTGTTGAAGACAGAAATGAACAAAACGTGTTGCAGAGAAAGTAAGGGATTTGCCCAAGGTCACGTAGCCAAGAAATGGCAAAATGAGCTTCAAAGCTAGACAATGCAGCTCTGGGAACTGGCCCATCTGTCACTGTTCTAGCTGTCCCTCAAATAATAATAAAAAAAAATCACCCTTTTCCCCCACGTAATTGGTTTGGGTTGGTTTCTCTTTTGTGTAGACACATGATTTCTTACCATATTGGGGCTCAGGTTAGGAGGAGCCAGGTGTTCAGGGAAACCGCCTCATTGTGGCCAAGGAAAAGCCCGTTTTGCTGATGGCAGGATTGTGATTTTACTGCAGGGCTTCACAGAAGATTCCAGGCTCCCCTCCTCACAGTTGCTGTCCAGGCAACAAGCAGAGGCTCCCACCACAGCACTGTGTGTGTAGAGACCGGATCTGGATGCACTTTAGAAAGACTGTGGCTTTTTGGTGTGGGACAGGCATTGTTCGACGTGTGACATGGGATAGGATCCTGACCTCTGAGAACTCTCCTCTGAGGGTTGGAAGTAATAAAGCATTCAGGACTGTTGTGAGAGTTTGCAGATACTGTGGTGGCCTGGCACCGTGCCTACCTCATAGAAGTTGTTCCACAAGAGCTGATTTGACTTTCACCACGACAGTGGGGCCGGTGGTTCCCACACGTGCCTGAGAACATCATTCACTCCCACACGGGCTGGCGTCCAGGAAGCAATTGCGTACCTTTCAGTAAAGTCAGGGAGGGTACCCTGCTTTCTGGAAGCTGCACCCCCCTTTCCATTGTCTGCGTTATCTCCTGACTTGAATAGTTGGGCTCCCACAGCCCTTTTGCATTAAATTTTACACTGATTTTTATGACCTCATTATTACATGTAATATCTGAGTTCTCCAACTCCCCAGCCTCTCTCCGCCCCCCTCCCTGGTGTCGTATAGAATAAAGTTCACAGCAGCATTGTAATAGGTCGGCCAGAATTCAGACGTGGGGGTTACAAAGTCATCATCTGGAGGGGATTCCAAAAAAATGTGTATTTTTTACATCCGTCCATAAAACCGTGTTGCATTTAGGGCAGGCCACACGTCCCAGATTGAGTTCTCAGAGCTTGTGGCTACATAATACTGTCTTCTGTCTCCCCTTCTTCACTTGGAAAAGGAGAACTACACAGAGCAGAGTCAGAAACCAGGGTCTTGGTCCTCAAGAAAGATGGAGCTCCTTCCTTCCTTCTTTCCTTCCTTTGTCTCTCTTTTCCTTCCTTCCTTCCCTCCCTCCCTCCCTCCCTTGAGATGCTCTTCTCTGACATGGGTGCCCATCTTCACCGGTGGCCTCCAGGACCCACATCGTGGTCCAAGCTTTGGCCCATCTGTTTTGTATATTAAACCCTCTGAGGCCTTTCAATTTTGGCCTTCAATAGGAGCTCAGCTTAACATTAGGAAAGAATATCCAACTAAGTTCTGCTCATGGAAACGTCCAGAATTACCCACTTGTCTGTCTTTCAGTCTCATGTACCCATCTCCTATCCACGTGGCCGTGTGTGCTGAGCAGGCATAATGCAGAGGCTCTGGACTCGCCAGCAGGGGGGAGATGGTCGTTCTGAAGTTGGCAGGAAACTGGCGGGCCAGCTCAGTCAGTGTCTATCGGTCAGAGATGCCTGTGCACCCAGGGGAACCTTGAAGCAGCCTACGGACACAGGCAGTTAGCAGAATTCCTAATAATTGCCTTCCTCATAACCCGCCTGCCTGTCAGTAAATGTGGTCAGCTACTTCCTACAAGAGGGCATCTTGTCTGCCACAGGCTGAGAGTTGTGACCTCAGGCACGGACCCTTCCTCTCCTCTGTACAGCCCAAGAAGCCCTGGTGTTAGCTATTCCATCTGCTGCTTACTCTCTCCCAGCGGACTCCCAGGGCATTGTCTTTATCTCCATGCAGAACGAATTGCTCCAGTGAGTCCAGGCTTCCAGGTACTTCAGCCCAGACAAGGCAAGTGGATGCCCGTCCCAGCTCCCAGCTGGGTGTGGGGAGGTGCCATGTGAAAGGCCGGCGATGGGCCCTGTCTGGGGCCTGGGGGATGGGTGACTAGGGAGGCTGGGAGCATAGAATGGTTAAACCAAATGGGTGGGTGCTATTTAGATCGTATCACGTGCTTCAGTGTTGTAGTGTGCCGTCACACGGCTCATTTGGGGGGAAATGTGAATTTAAACTAGTTGCCCTAGTGTTTTTTTTTAAAACGGAATTCCATTGCTCCTTCTTCCAACCCTTACACCCCCCACATTGATTCTTTTCCTTCCCGCCTCCCCCTCCTTCTCCCTCTCTTCCTCCCTCTCACTGGGCTTCACTTCAAGCCATCGTTAATTGTGCGGCTTTTTTGACAAACTTGTAAAACCCTGATTCTTTTTTTTTTGGTTTTCTAAAACTGGGATAATACCCATCTCATAAGGCTGTTGAGAGTTTTAAATGAAGCACAGAATGTCGAAGACATAGTCTTGTATCGTTCCCAGTCTTCACAGGTACTCTGTTTGAGGGAGTCCTTCTTCTCTTCCAAAAAGTGGCATGGCTGATGAGGGATGGGGACGTCTGTGGCTTGATGTTTCAGCCCCTGTGGGAACGGAAATGGGGATGTCTACGTGGTGACTGTCCGTTTGCACAGGTGCTCCATTGTTCCCCCTAAAGACTTCCCGGGACAGCAGAGGAGATGCTGAGTGTGGGGGTAACGGCATAGAATTCACTTCAGGACCATGAGTTCCTCCAGAGTTACGGGCCAGACTCACATGTTCAAGCATAGCCCTAAGACCTCAGAAGGTGACCAATTTGGGGGACAGGGCCTTGAGAGAAGCAGTAAAGTGACAGTTGTGTATTAGGGTGGGCTCCATCCCAGCATGACCGGGGTCCGTCCAGGAAGAGGGGATTAGGACAGAGCAGCACAGCACAGAGGGAGAGCCCCAGAGTGACATGGGGACAAGCCCACCATCGAACCAGCCATGGAGGGAGGCCTCCAAAGAAACCTGAGTGGGCAGAAAATACATTTCTGTTGGTTAAGCCACCCAGGTGTGGGGCTGTGTGGAAGCTGTCCTCGCAAACTAATATAACCAGGGACCCGTGGTCCACATCTCTGTGACTATAAAGTGAAGGTTGGCCACAGGGAAAGGAAGTGGAAATACTGAGATTACGAGGCTGCTAGACTCTGGAAACACAAGGAAGCAGGCTCGGCGCCTGGAGACGAGGCGCGCCCTGCTGGGGAGCCTCTGCCCGATGCTGCCCAGCAGCTGCTGGGCCTTCCCGCTGCCTTCAGTCCTCCCGTTTCAGAGTGGTTTCCTGAGATTATGCCTAAAACCCCGTGTAATTGATACCAGTTATTTAGGTTGGCTGCTTTAGCTGCCGTCAGATTTTCCAGGACAGGACCAGATGTCATTCCTATTATCACTGCTGTTCACTGTGTCAGAGAGCCCGTCTGACGATTGGACCTAATAATGGGAAAATCTGGGTTTCGTTATTGCAAGAGTTTATGAGTAGGAAAGGTTGGAATCACCGCTCTGTATCGAAGGGTTAAATTTCTTGGGACCATGGGATGTGTGGGCTTCGGGGGTAAACTGCCTGGTTCAATTCCCAGCTTTGCCCTGTGTTCGCTGCATAAACTTGGCCACACACTGTTCTCATTACGCATCTTTCCTGCCATCTGTAAAAGGGGGTCAAGGTCAGGGTGCACTTCCTGAGGTTGCTGTGAAGTTTAAATGGGTTAATAGACAAAAAGCTGCAGAAGAAGCTTGGCACATAGTAATTTGCAAACATGTAAGAGAGATTGTCCTTGGCATTGTCGCTAGCACATTGTTACTAACACAGTGGGCCACTGTGTAGTGTGGTACCCAGGAGTAAGGCCAGTGGAGACCTGACCCCCAGCTCCCAAGTGACCCCGAGCAAAAGCCTTGACTTCTCTGAGCCTCAGTGCTCTGCCTCACCCCTGGGCCAGGTGCATGATGAAGAATAACTACTCGTCATTACTGAGTGCACGGGACTTCCCAGGCACTGTGCTGAAAACTTTGCAGGGATGTCCAACCTGCAGCTCCACGGGCTGCATGCAGCCCAGGATGGCTGTGAATACGGCCCAACACAAGATCATAAATTTACTCAAAACATTATGAGATGTTTTTGTGATTATGTGTCGCAGGTATTTAATGTGCGGCCCAAGACAGCGCTTCTTTCTGGGTGGTGCAGTGACGACCAAAGGTTGGACACCCCTGGTACGGCGTCTAGTAAGTTAACGCTCTCTCTCAGTTGAGGCTGTTAGTCTCATCTCTCCAACCAAGAGCATAAGGGCGGAGACAGTGAGAGACCGGTCTGGGGCTGCTCTCTCGGGCACTGGCAGGCCCGGGAAGACCAGTTCCCAGCCCCAAGCCTTGTGTTTTATTGCCTGAAAGCATCCAGCACAGGGCGGGTCTTCCAGGGGGCACTTAATAATGGGATTTTAGTTCAGTTTTAATGAGGGCGAACCACCCACTTCCTCGAGCTGGCATACTGCACAGGTGAGTCACTTCATTGAAGGAGAAAGACTTGGTGGGAGTTCAGACTGACACGGCCTGTCACTGTGAACGTTGGTGGGCTCTAACCACCAATGCTGCTTGTCACATACTACAGGGAGTGGCTGAGGTGGGAGTCCAGAAAGGACTAGACTGGGAGGAGTTGTTCTTGATGGACTCTGACGTCAGGGGACTGCTCAGATCCAGGGACCTTCAGGGAGGAAGAAGGAAGGGGTAGAGAAAGACCCAGAAGGGCGGGGAGCCTCAGGGAGGTGGCCACCAGCTCTGTGCCTGTCACCAGTACCAAGAGCGGTTCCTTTTGTTGTTCTGGCCCAGTGGAATAAAACGAAAAAGGAGTGACGTCAGCAAGATTTGCCAAAATAGTCCTGGCTGGTGTGGCTCAGTGGGTTGAGCAGGGCCTGTGAACCAAAGGGTCAGGGCACATGCCTGGGTGGTGGGCCAGGTCCTTAGTAGGGGGTGTGCAGGAGGCAACCACACACTGATACTTCTCTCCCTCTCTGTTTCCCTCCTTCCCACTCTGTAAAATAAATAAATACATTTTTTAATTAAAAAAAATTGCCAAAACAGCAGTTTTTGGTGACTTGGGCAAGGGCAAATTTTAATGAGCGGTGGGGACTGAAGCCGGAGGAGAGTGGACTGAAATGGAGACAGCATGCATAAGCAGCCCTGGGGGCATCTGGCTGGTACGAAGGTGGGAGAGGAAGCAGCTGGGCGGGGGTGGTGATGGGGCCTGGTGAGGCAGGGTTGCACCGAGACATGGGGGCTTGTCTGTGCGCTGAGGGCTGACCCAGGACAGCGGCGGCAGGGGACTGAGGGAGGAAATAGCTGAGAAGCCGGAGGGCTTGGCCATCCCGGTGGCTGTCCAGAGTCTGGCCACTGGGCAACACAGAGCTGTCGGTGTATCTGTTGGGGAAACTGATTTACACAGGGAGTCATGTCCTTGATCCGGGCTTGAGATGCCCTTAATTCCAGGCATCTCTGTCATATTTGCAAACCTTTCATTGTTCCCTGAATTTTGATTTTTTGGAAAGGGGGAGGTTGCAAAAAGATTGTGTATGCCCTTTGTGATAAACTGTTTATTATAAGCTCATCATTTTCTTAGGGGAAAAATATGTTGCATTTTGCATTTTCTAAGAGAGTGTCAACAAAGTAGGGCAGGGAGAATGTGATCTCCAAAAGCGTATGCATCATCTTAAAATGCTAATGTCCCATTTCCAGCTGAACAAATACACCTCTACTCCTTGGATGCAAGTAGTCCTAATAAATGTGAGTGCCAGGCTAGAAAATAAAGAACCCACTTCTGATTGCACAGAGCATCTTTCACATGGAAAAAAAATTAAGTCATTATTTAAAAATCGCTCCATTAATGTGCCTTGAACAAAGAACGGTTAGCTCGAAAAGACCTAACAGCTTTTTATTTTTGAACACTTTATTTTCAGTGGGATTATAAACAAGCGTCGTGTGAAACTCCTCCAACAGACAGGAAACCGGGATGGGATGTTGAGCAGCCTGGCTCACTGACTGTCTGCCCGAGCTCGTTCTGTTTTGATTCCTTAGTGTAGCTGCAAGCGGGTGATGTGTGGTTGGTGGTTTCAGTCAGGGAGAATGGACCTGTCGTGTGGGTGCTGCGTCTTCCGTACTTCACAGTGGGAAGGAGAGCCAACGTCGTTTCCCTGACCAGGAGGGGAAAAATCTGGGGCAACTGCGAAGAGCCCCTTTTTATTCTTTCTCTCTATTACATGTATAGGGGTGACACTGGTTAATAAGACTGCGTAGGTTTCAAGTGTGCATTTCTATGATGCACGACTTCACACTGCGTTGTGCGCTCACCACCCAAGGTCGAATCGTCTTTCGTCACCAGATACTGGACCCCCTTTATCCTTTCGTACCCCCATCCCCCCTCCTGTGGTGACCACCATACTGTGGTCCGTGTCTGAGTTGTTTATTCATTTGTTGCTTTCCGTTTTATCTCCCACATATGACTGGAATAATATGGTTCTTAACTTTTTCTGCTTGACTTATTTTGCCCAGCATGGTAGTCTCACGACCCGCCCATGTTGCCGCACATGGCGGTGCCCCGTCTTTCCTCGTGGCCAAGCGGCACTTCATTGTGTGAATGGACCGCATCTTCTGTATCCAGTCCCCTCTGGAAGGGCACTTCAGTTATTCCCATGCCTTGGCCGCCATGAATAACGCTGCAGTGAATATAGGGGCTTTCGAATTTGGGGGGCGGATACCCAGAAGGGGGTTTGCTAGGTAGCTCTACTCTTGGTTTTTTGAGGAACTCCAGTACTGTTTCGCATAGAGGCTGCACCAGGTTACATTCCCACCAGCAGTGAGCGAGGGCTCCTTTCTCTCCACAAGCTCTCCAAACTCTTTCCAGCGTCATTATGTTAGAAGGTGACTTGCAAGATGACTCCAGTGTTACACTGGCAGCGAGAGTGAGTTTGCTTCTCGTTTCTGGGCCATTCTGTTTCCTGAGTTTAATCAAAGTAGGCCTAGACAATGTAAGGTTCTTGCTGGAGCTATTTTTAGAGAATGTACATAATCGTACACAGAAACACATGCTTCTCTACGTGGTCACATAAATGTCATTGAGAGAAATCTCTTCCTGGAAAGACCCGTAACCTAATTTTGGGACCTGTGGTTTGGAGAAGATGGAGGAGAAATTTCACATTATTCACCTGGAGCCAGGCCAGCTGGAGACCAGGCACTGGTTCATCACTTACAGGTGCGCAGGTGGCCGGGGGAACCTGCAGCGCCGTGGGGCTCAACCCCTGAGCCAGGGAAATACATACCCTTCACCCTCGGCATGGAAAGCGAGTGCTTAGGATGAAATGACACCCTCATCCCAAGTCGCCCTTGCATGGGGGGCATGCAAAGGCCCGAATACAAATCAGCTTCCCTCTGCGTGCACATGCATAGCTCACTTTCCTGTCCCTTCCGTGTCACTCCATCGGGCTCGTGGCCCTGTCTTAGTAAACTCAGCTACAGCTGCACAGAACACGGTGGCCCTCTGCTCATGCGTCTGTAGGTTTGGGTAATTGCTCACAGGCTGCGTGAACACCACTGGGCAGCTGCAAGCTCGAGGATTATGGTGGTCTTGTTGTAATAGCACAAGGGAGGAAAATCAGGCCCCAGGACCCTCTGCCCACAGTTTCACGGTGACGGGTTTCCCTTCGGGAGCCCTGTTCCCTTAGTCCCCTGGCGTGATCAGTGTGTGTGGTTGATCTGATGACTTGGCACATGGTGGGGGGGTGCCTGGTGAGGGCAATGAATAGACTGACAAGTTCCTCCAGAAGGTTCTTGTGCTGGCCCCCATCATGGCTGGTGGTTAGCATGAGCACCCCCATCTACTCTGCTTTGTCTCATGAGTGAGAACGGAGCCCAGAGGGGAGGACAGCCCATCCAGCAGGAGGCCTTGTCCCAGCATTGCTGTTTTCTCTTGTGGAAGGGGACAGTTTTCTGTGTGACTCAGGGAAGCTCCTGGCCTGGCACCTTTCACCTGTACGTGCAACTAGAAGCCCCAAGGGTTCAGGTCATGGCCACTGGCAAGGTCTTTCAGAAGAGTCTTTTCCACTTGTAGAGATTCTTAGGAACACGTGTCTGCAGGTGGGTGAGCCATGAGCGTGCTCGTTCTCTCTGCTGGTGCCTTTTTATGCTGTGAGGTCTATATGTGGTGTCTCCGAGTCTGTGTCCACCCAGGCAGGGTCACCCATTTGTATGGTCAGCATGTCCTGTTTCAGGCTGAGTGTCTCAAGCATGAAATGCACCGTCTTCCCCTTTAAGGAGCTTACTGCCTCGGTGACCTTTGTATTTGACAAAAAGCCTTTTTAGTGCTCCACGCCGTTGTTTTCCTGAGTGGTTTCTCCTCTGATGGGCATTACCAAATGGGCTTTCTCTGCTGATGGATGCTATTAAGACATGCTGCCTTTTGTGCTGAATCAAAATTGTGCTCTTTTATTTGCCTTTATTTTATTTTTCTAAGATTTGCATTAGGGGCCAGGGTGTGCATTTACACAGGGTAGTCACATCGATACCCACCAAGCACAGCCACAGGATGTTCCCATCAGATGCAAATTCGGTTCCTTCCTCCAGTCCTGTCGGACCCCAGATGGGAGCAGTTCCGGGTTCGAAGGTAGCGAGAGGAAGCCCTCCAGAACACAGCCGGATTACACGCTGTGTCACTCAGCTTCCAGATTACCTGAGTGTTTTATGGGGTGGGTGTTCCGCCTGTGGCCCGTCACCGTGGGTAACCAGCACTGTCTGGGGGTTGTGCGTGGCGGAGGGCACTCATATCTTTTTAAAAACTAGTCCAGTTCAAACGGTTGAACTGGATTTGTGGCCTGGGTTGATCGTTTGCTCCCTGTGTAACTTTTCGCAAGCCACTTTATGTCCCTGAGGTGCTGTAGCTCATCAGCCAGCAGGAAGTTCAAGGAATGCACTTTGTGTAAAAGAATGTCATAAATTTTAAAGATCTGAGTGTAGGTTTTTTAATGTTCTCGTTCAGACCCTGCGTGAGTAAAGCACAGATAGGGTCACTGTCCCCAAATGGGCTCCTGTCACTAACGGCTGAGGAGTTTCTGAAGGGCGGGCCCCGGGCTAGGCATGCGATGCTTAACGTTGACTTTCTTCTGACAGCTGGTGAGGTGTAGGCATGCTTAGCTCTGGGCTAGACCTGGGGGGAGGGCGGAGTGCTGTGATCTGGGAGGGGAGCTGGGTCAGCCACCGCCACACAGCGGAAGTGACTGAGCAAGGATGGAGCACAGGCCTGTCTGACTACGACATCCGAGGGGTCTTTATTTTATCTTGGCGCCCCTTCCTTTTTCACGTGAGAAACACGCAGCCCTGACCTGGAAGCTGCGCCCTTCCGTGATGCCCTGGACCGGGTCGGTGGTGCTCCAGGACACCCCCACCCCTTAGCTCCTCAGCTCGGAAGGGTGGAAAGTGCCCCCGTGCCTGCGTTAAGGATAACGCTGCCGTGATAATGAAGGCAGCGCCAGCGCCGTCACAAAAATTACCACTGTTAACAAGGAATGGTGACTAATGAGGCTTTGAATAGGAAATCAAGCAAAAAGGCGTGCAGGTTCAATTTTCCGAAGAGCTGACAGTCTGACCTTTTTAGGAGTGAGGACGAAATTAACATGACTAATCATTTCCTGCTGTTTTGGGGTAATTGGCTTTGTCTGCTGTGGTGCTCCCTGCTTCCATGGTTCTCGGGGAGCTGCAGCCCCGTGGTCTTTGCCACCTGGGGCGGCCCACCCCCAGGCCACCCAAGGAGGCTTAGGGTCTCCTGTTTGTCTGGTCTTTCCTTTTCTCTCTTCTTCTCTTTCTCTTAAGATTCTGTGGGCATTTTGCTGTCATCCTTCTAAGAAACGCAACCACAGTTAAAATGTTAAAATAATGATGAAGAACCCCGATGAAAACTGAGGTCGTGTTTGCTGACTGCAGTCTGGACAGCATGGCTGTGGCTGAATGTGAAGCGACCCGTTAAAAATTAAAAAGTGAGTTGCTGGGACTGGGGAATGAGATTTCCCCAGTGTGTTAATGATCCCGGGAGACTCACTCCTGGACGGACGGGAAGTGTTCCTGGTCAGGCCGACTGGCCGTAGCGTGTCATCGCGCCTTTGCCCAACAGCAAGCCTTGCCGGAGCAGCAGAGGAAGGACAGCTTGAGTTGAGAAGGTTTTTTAAAAATATAGGCTCTGAAGAGGGGGATGAAATCTGACTGATGGAAGTTCTACAGGGTTTCCAAGAGCCAGGAGCGGCTCCGTCAATCTGTAAA
>PVKM010015535.1:0-27764 GCA_004027735.1 Carollia perspicillata
CCCCTTGGCTTTATTCAAGTGACAGCGACACAACACGTGGCTCTAAATGAGCAGCGTCTCACCCGCCGATTGAGGGCTGTCTTGCTGCCGAGCTTCGTCATCTCCCCAAGGCTGTTCTGAGAGACTCTCCTGTCGGCGTCCTCCTGGGGCCCTTGAACAACAGACAGAGCGCCATGTGTGCTGGCGGGATGTCACACGTGATGGTGAGAGAGAAGCGAGCCGCCAACAGAACTGGCCGAGGTGCAAGGTGGGTCCCCGTGAGAAACCTCAGACCCCTCCCGTCCCGAGGTCCCCAAGGAGTCTGCCCCTCACCTGCGGCATCCGAGCACGGAAGGTCCCCGTTGGTGGCCGCGGTGACAAGGTGCCGCCTGGCGCTGCTCAGCCCGCGGCTGTTCAGGAAGACGGGCAGGTGCACGATGTTGCGCATGTAGTCATGCCCGTTGATGTTGGAGTCACGCAGCACGCTGCTGAGGTTCTGGTTGATGGCCTTGATGATGATGTGCGGGTCGCTCGCGAAGATGGCGATGAAGGGGCCTTTCGAAAACAGAACCCGGACCTGTGGGAGAAGACGTGTGCGTTCATGATGCGAACTTCACATTACCCGGAGTGAGAAAAGGTTTCTTCAAAATCTGTGTCACCCTTCGACAACTATGTTTCTCAAAAACTACTTTTCATCAGAGTACTGTTCTATACGAAAACGAACGTTGCTGACGTCTCCACCTGGTTTTTCTGCACCTGACACGTTTTCAGCACTGGACGGTGGTAAAGCCTCCCAGGAAAACAACAAACCCTGCCCTCCTTTAGACAAGTGCGGTCTGCATCAGAAGTGAGACAGGCACAGGTGAGAAATGCCTGTGGACACACTCAAGGCACTGGGTGCACCGGTCTCCGCCCAGTCCCACACTGCTACAGACGGCACACCCGCAGCAAGCCCCTGGTGGGCCCAGCTAGGACGAGAACCCCACAAGCTCTGGGGGCTCCCTGCCTTCCTCTCTCACTTACGCCCTAGCCATCGGCGAGGAGAAGCGGAGTCACAGATGGACGGCCTTCAGTAAAGAGCTCCTCCAGCAGGCTTTCTCCTCACTCCACTAGTAAGTTAAGATTCTTAAAATCTGTTTGGGATGAATTTTGTACTCTTGCTGTGTTTCAGCATGAAAATGGCTATTATCACAAAAGAAAAAGTACTACTCCCATTCCACATGAGCTATTCATGAAGTCACTCCCCCCAGCTGCCACGGTGACAGTCACAAGTTTCAAGACAGGGAGACGTACGGTGTCCAGCATCTGGAGCACTCTGTCCTGCTCACAGGCGTCCAGCCCGTCGATGATGACCACCAGCCGAGTCTGGTTCTGCGTGAAGCTGTCGATGGTCTTCGCCATCCTGGCCATCAGCTCCACCTCGCACTTCAGGACCTGTCGGGAGAGGACAGACAGCCCTGAAGACACGAGGGCGCTCAGCACACTTCCTGCAGAGCCCGGCGGAAGTCCTCCACTGAGAAGAAAGGAGTCCACAGGCCTCGCTGCCAGCCACAGTTCCCCTTAAACTGCAGTGGGCCCATCACAATTCCCAAAGCGACTTCACGTTACATGGGAGTGTTTCGCCCTTAAAAGGAAGCAGGCCCTGTCGCAGCCCGTTTCTTTCATTAAACTGGGTTGAGTGGCTTCTTTCCAAGATCACAGGCTCTGAATGTCTGGAGTCCGAGATCTGAATGCAAATCTCAATGATCCAACTGCAGGTGGCTCCCTGACGACACACGGCCTTGATCAAAGGAAGGCGCTGCGGATGCTGTGCTCAGTCCCTTGGCTTCTGAAAACGCAACCCTATTTTCTCTCTTGGCGGTTCAGGCTGCTCACTCTACCAGGCTCTAGGGCAGTGGTTTCCAGCCTTGTTCATCTCACGGCACACATCAACTCATTACTAAAGGTTTGTGGCACATCACAAAATATTCATTTTTTGGCTGATCTGACAACAAAAAAGGTATCACTTTGATTTACACAAAAATAATAGTAATTACCTACTCTTTTTGCTCCAAAGTGACTTTTTAAAAAATCAGGTGCCTATACTTCTGTATTAGGATTTCTGGTACCAAAAATTAACCAATCAGATGCAGCCTTATTATGCAACAAGACCAATAAGATGCAGCTCTGCTATATGACCTGCATGCTTATGGTTCAAGACAGGGCTTTCCCACTGGACGGCTCTTGTGTTGGCTGTTGTTACTTTTTATTTTACAATCTAAGGGAAAAGAGGTCAGTGTCCCTGACTAAATAGTAAGGTGCTGCATGCTTTAAAAGTTCTTGCAGCACACCAGCTGAAAATCATTGCTCTGGAGGAACCCATATTATTAGGCAGGAATTACCACCTATGAAGTAACCAATCTGCTAACTCCTTTGATGTCTTACAAAAGCCTATTTTATAAAAGCATGCTCTTGCTGTAACTTTCCCACTTCAGACACACGTTCCCACAGGAAACACCTGGACTGAAACTGCAAACGCAACACGCGGACACTCAGCACGTGCGCACCCCCAAGCCCAAATGCCCACAGGGCAGCCGTGGGTGCCCACTCACAGCGCAGCCACCCCCAACAGCCACTGAGCACTTACTTTCATGAACCCTTCGCTTTTCAGCTTGTGCAGCTTAGAAGCAGCGCTATGGAGACGTTTCCTTTGAGAATTCAGGAGGGAGTCCAGCACCTGCCACCAGGTTCGACAGTTCAGCATGAAGGCCAACCCCACAACGGACGCAATGGATATGAGGATAGCATTCACTGTCAGGTGCTTCGGGTCAACCCTGAAGATGGCCAGAAGGGTGACCCCCGCAATAATGCAGCCGAGTATGAACAGGAAGATGACGAAAGATGGGAGACAGCACGTTTTCTTCCATCTCTTCTTACCTGTGGCACAACAGATGGCCTTACTAGTCACTGACCCTCAAACACCCAGGAAACCCAAGTACTGCAGGGACAGAGCACGGCACATCTGATGTTCACTTACTTTTGCAGTGCACCCTGAACCCCTACATGCAGAGGAGGAGGAGGGGGAGGAGGAGGAGAGGAAGGGGAGGGGGAGGAAGTCCTACCCTGCGTATCTTCAGTCTTAAATACTCGAAAGAGCCTGGTTGCCAAAAAGCCAAACTCCCTCTCACAGGCGTCCGAGAGGGTGGCGATCATCTCAGCCATGGAAGTCTCCCCGCCCACGCTGGACAGCCGGTTGTAGTCTGTGAACAAGAACCTTGGGGAGGGAAGAGATGTTCCTCAGCCAGCTGCAGAGACCACGGCAACATCCACCATTTACCCTGTGCTTCCCTATGTCTCATTCCAAGTACTGCGTTTAAAATTCAGAGAAGGGACAATGACTTGAAATTAGGTATCTTCCACTTCTCACAGCTTACACATTTTTCTTTGAAAAGACAATAAAAAAGTCATGTGTAGCACATTTATGTGAAGTGATTCTGACTAAAGGCAGAGAAGAAAAAGGTTATGACAGAGTTTAGGAAGGAATCAGACATCTCAACAGACCTTGCGATATGATCAGAAGGTGGTACCCCAAACCCGGGCCAGGTGGCTCAGTTGGTCCCGTGCACCAAAAGGCTGCAGATTCGACCCCTGGCCAGGGTGTGTATGGGAGGGAACTGATTGATGTTTCTCTCTTTTCCTCTCTAAAATCAATAAATATATCCTCGGGTGAGGATTAAAAGAAAAAAAAGCTACTTCCGTCAAGGGGGCCCGCTCACCGCACAGGCAGAGCCTTGGTGGTCTGCTCCGGCAGCTCGGGCGGGTTCACGAACATCAGTTTGAGGAGCAGCTCCAAATAGCCGATGTGTCTGGCCAGCGTGGTGCTGAGGACCCAGGCCCAGTTCCAGCTCTCTCCCTCCCTTCGGCCACCGAAGTAAATGACAACTGAAATGTGCAGTTACAGAAAATAACTACCCAAACAAGTATCAGGTACAACTGGTAGGTTTAGATAATTTTTCCAAACAAGTATCTCTCTTCTCCAAACACGTATCAGGTACGACTGATAGGTTTACATAACTTTTCATGTCCTATGCTATTTCCTAACTACACTTCAAAAAGTTCCTCAATTAACTAACCTCCACCAAAATATAGAAGGCATATGAAAACTGGAAAGTTAACAGACTCGAATACAACATAAGAAAGACAATGCCTTAGACAGAAACATCACCTGGTTCAGATTCCAACATAAATACTTTGGACTTCATCACTATTTACAACTGCTGAAATGACCAGTTCCTCCAATCCTAAATCTACTTCCTTTATTACAACTGAAGACACCCTAAAGACAAGGATTACACATATACATCTATATCTATACACACACATGCATATGTATATGCACATGTGTGCACATGTATATGCACATACATATATACATGTGTAGGTGTAGATGTGTATGTGTGCACACACATACACATTCCCTATACATGTGTTTGTGCATATGCACATAGGTGTGTGCGCTTATATGCACGCACATGTATGTGTGTCTGTAGGGGTATGTGCATACATGTGCATATACATGTGTATGCACACGTGTGCATGTGTGTGTATATGTATGCACATTTTTTCTTTGCTTTTAAATAAAGTGAAAATTGCGATCGGTGAAAATGTTCAAGAGCACGGCAGTGATGTCTATGAAGACTTATTTTCAAAAAAGACAAATATAAATCATTAATTGACATATAAAAGGGTAAGTACAATAAATTATAGAGTTCTGCTTCTATATTAACAAGTAGAACACTAGTGTTGAAGCTACTCCAGCCAGGCCGTGGGCAGTATTCCTCTAGGCCAGCTTATAAAACAGCAAAAAGATCAATTTTCTAACCTCATTATGAAAAACACAGGTTTTAAGAGACAGATACAGATAATCTTCTAAGTAAAATGAGTCTTGATATTTCCCACATCTCTGAAAAACACGAAAGGCAAAGACTTACTAAAAAATATGTACAAGAGAGCCAAGAAGCTCAGGGCCACGGCTACTCCGAGGTTCGGGTCGACCGTGAGGGCAAACAGTAACCCAAGCCCGCCACAGAGTGTCAGCGTCAGGAACACTATCAGCCACGAGAACTGAAAGAGGGGCTCGATCTGCTGTCCTGCAAAGGTCTTCATTTCGTCTGCAGAGAAACAGTGTGGAAACATCACTCCCGCTTCACGAAACATGACCCCCAAAACTCAATCTGAAAGCTCCTCACTTGAATGTGAACAGTTCCCAGGCCCTGACACACCCCTGGGTGAAACCAATGATCTCCTGTGACTGACATAGGAGTCCCAATCCCGAGGGGCACCTGCCTGTCCAACCCACTCTCCTGCTTCCTGTGGGAGATGCACCAAATCCTTCTCCAGGAGTTTCCATCGGCAGAAGCTTTGTTGATACTTATTTGTTGAGGTTTGCCTTACACAAGCAGCAAGGTGCCTTCTCCAGATGGGACACCGGAAACCGTGACCTTGCTGTGTCCTCACCACATACCCCCGCCACACAGCGCCCTCTAGTCACACGGGGGAGTCATTGCTCTTCCAGGTGGGTGTGGAGCCCAGGGGAACCTTACACAAGTCGATCTTTCTACGAAACCTGGTAGAAACTTTGCAGGCAGTGCCGAAACCCATCCCTGAGGGACGAGTGAGGTCTTGGCGAGCAGAAACATGGGTGTTAGGAAGCAGGAAGAGGAGCTGTCTAGGAAGCTCCTGATATAGGGACCAACCCAGGAAAAGCGTCTGATCCGTCTGCAAGAGCGAGCAGCACGGAGCACGCACGGGCAGTGCGGGCAGGTGCGGCCACACACGGTGTCAGTGCGCGAGGGGCGCTGGACATGGGGACTACAAGGGCACAGGCAGGAACTGCTGCCACGGGGCTAAGGGGTCGTAACGCAGTGGGCCTGTTTCAGAAAGAGAATGTGAACGAGTGTGGAGGACCGACGAGTCCTACGACTGTCAACTTAGCGCACTGTGTAACACATGTACCCATACACAGAACTCTGTTTCCCTTTACTCACAAAACATGAAACCACCAGAGTGTGCAAATGGCACCTTACCCTCCAGCTTCTTGAGGAGGAAGGACTTCCCACTCCCCCACTGGGCGTAGAGCCCCACACAAATGGGCGGCTGCATGGTGGGCTCGCTGAGGATGTCCGCCAGGGCGCTGCTGTACAGGTCGTAGCCCAGCATGTCCCCATCCGTCTCCGTAGGAGACAAGTGTCCTGGGATTAAAGGGAGAGGTCAGTTCTCATCTACTGTTTATTTAATCAGAGAAAAAACTTATTGTAAGTGGTTAGACGTGTGTAAAAACAAGTTCAGATAGTCTTAAATACCACATGTTACAGAACTAAAGATACCTACTGACATCAATTATAAGATACAATTCAATTTCAGAGATGTTAAAATGTGGAATAGGGTACATTTTAGAACCAATACAATATGATTAAAACAGAAAGCAGTCCATGGGAACAAATTTAATATGTGTAATAGCTACATAGACAAACCCACAAAAGTCACTGAAGATCGCAGTTAATCCGAGGAGACTCTCCACAGCTCCAGCCAGAGAGGTTCAATCAATGGCTTAAGGCCACCAATTCTCCCCAGATTAATCTATCACTTCAAGGCAACTCCAATAAAAAAAAAAACAGAGAATGTTTTGAAAAACTGAAAAGCAAAAACATACCTGGCTGGCATAGCTCAGTGGATTGAGCGTGGACTGTGAACCAAAGTGTCGCTGGTTCAATTCCCAGTCAGGGCACATGCTTGGTTGCAGGCCAGGTCCCCAGTGGGGGCCACTTGAGAGTCAACCACACATTGATGTTTCTCTCCCTCTCTTTCTCCCTCTCCTCCCCTCTCTCTAAAAATCAATAAATAAAATCTTTAAAAAAAATAATAGTAGCTAAGAAAAAAATTTAAAGACTACCAAAAAGTTGTCCATAAAGCTACAATAACTATAACATCATAGAACTCGCACAGGATATGAACATATGTACATTTCAAATCAGTGGAAAAAGTATGAATTAGTTAAGTGGTATTAAAAAGATACCTAATTTTTAAAAAACAAAACTACTACTCCATACATCTCATACCTTATATAATAAAAGTAAGTTTCTGAAACATTAAAAAATTAAATGTAAAACCATAAAAATACTAGGAGAAAAAACTTTTTTAGAAAATATTTTTTTTATTTATTTTTAGACAGAGGGAAAGGGAGGGAGGGAGAGAGGGAAAGGGAGGGAGGAGAGAGGGAGAGAAACATCAATGTGTGGTTGCCTCTCATGCACCCCCTACTGGGGACCTGGCCCACAACCCAGGCATGTGCCCTGACTGGGAATTGAACCAGCGACCCTTTGGTTTGCAGGCTGGCATTCAATCCACTGAGCCACACCAGCCAGGGCAGAATAAACTTTTTAAATCTTTCCTTGGAAAAAGCCTTTCTCAACAGAATATTAAAGCCAGAACTGCAAGAAAAGAGTGACAAACTAAAAAGAAATGTATAACTTTTGGACAGGGAATAAAAAATACATCACCATAAATACAGAATAAGCTGGGGCAGGGATGTAACAGATATGCCAGATCTAGGATCAATATCCGTAACATACAAAGACACTTAAAATCCATTTTAAAAATATTAAAAACTCAAAAAAATGTTGGCTAAGGATACAAAGAGGAAAACGGCAAAAACACCGACAGCCAGGAACATATGAAAGGACCGCAGTCTCCCAATAACTGTCCAGTGAAACTGAGCGCTCCCTTCCGGGTCTGGTGAGCGGGGCTGCGGAGGACGGCGCTCCGCGTGCGGCCGAGGGAAAGGCAGTGCTCCGGCCGTCTTGGAAAGCCTCTCAAATCTGCGAATGTGGGCTGACCGGCCAGCTCTACTTTGGGAATTTATTCTAAGAAGATAACTCTAAAATAAGAGTTACTGGACGTGTGTATAAAGATATTCACTGCAGTGCCAGTTTTAACAGCAAAACAAACCAAATATTCATCAATGGAGACCTGAACACACTATTAAAATACTAGAAATGAAAGATTATACAATTAAAATATGGTTCAGTTCATTATTAAAATCTTTTATAATACAGTACGAACTGATTTTTTTACTGTTATAGATATGGCATAAAACATTTTCAGAAACGCACAAAAAGTTGGGAGGATCATTCAAATCATTATGAATTAGGCAGTAAGGGATGGGGAGATCTGTACCACTGATACTGTATTTGTGGTCTTTGTTCTTGAAATGTAGTGAATACCTGTTATTATGGTTCGGAACATTTTACAACACGAGAGTCCTCTCTACAGACAACACGCAGTGAGACGCTAAAGGGGAAGGTGGCGGGGTTCTACCACCTCCTGTTGGTTTCTCTGTTGGATATGTTGGTAACATGCCTCTTTTTTAATTCGAGTAACAACTGCTCTACTGGGTTTCTCCGTATTTCCAAAGACCCCACCTGAGTGCTTACATTCTCACATGCATTTCTGTCAATCAAAAACTACCTTAGCACAGCAGTCAAGGCATTAACTACATATTCCAGAGGACACGGGGATAACAAACAAGGCCCGAGGAACTGGGGATCTGGGCAGGAGAAAATTCTGAAAGGAACAGGATAACAAGCCATACATAGTAAGTATTAGAAGAGAAAATATAAACACAACCGCTCCAGTGCCCAACAGGGCAGAACTTCAAGCTGTTCAGGCAGCGCGTCGCTGTGGAGGTGGCAGCGCATCGCTGTGGAGGTGGCAGCGCGTCGCTGTGGAGGTGGCAGCGACAGGAGCCACGGAGAGAGGATGTGAACGAGGAGAGCGCACCCGTGGGGATGGGACGGAGCGGGGCGGCCCTGTGGCGGCCCAGCACCCGCAAAGGTGGAGAAGGCAGGTGTTTGGCCACGTCCAGAACCCAGGGCACGCTGTGACCAAAAGCACAGAGTCCACCTGGGAGAATGATGGCAGGAGGAGTTTTAGAAGCATGGGCTAGGTTTTTAGGTCTCAGAGGCTGACTGGGCGCCCCCAAGGCACTGCACTGAGAAAGCCACAACCCATGCGGAAGAGCTCAGACAGGGAGGAGCCCCTGCCCGCAGTCAAACAACAACTTCCTCACCTTCTGTAATTCCCGGTTAAGTGACTGGAGCAAAACTGCTGTTGGTCTCCAGATTTTTTCATAGAACATTCATTTTTTTTTAAAGCTCAGTCAGGAACAAAACCCAATACTCACTGGCTCCAAATATCTGCGTTAGAATACTTTTCTGATGGCTGCAGTCGATGTTGTAGGGCGTCTCGCCCGCTTTGTTGGGCCTGTAAAGCAACCTTCCATCTTTGGGGTTTCGTAAAAGGAGTTCTGCCAGTTTCCGACTCCTCCCACGGATAGCGATGTGCAAGGGAGTATCCCCTTTCTATAAAACAGTGGCAGAAAACGTGAACCTTCATATTTTTAAATATAGAATATGCAGAGAAACAATTGTCCTGTTTCTGTGAAATAACTGAAAATCTGAACTCCTCATATTTTTCATGTGGAGTGTACACAAATACTGTGGGTTTTATCTCAGATTTTCCCCACAGTTTCTTTCTCCCACTCCCTACCTAGCTTTCCTCGGGAACGGGGAACAATGTCCCCCACAGCCCTCCGAAATGAAGGTCATGCTCCACCCCTCCCTTCCCCCAAAGTCAGGAAAGGGACAGGGCCCCTCTCCTACGGGCTCAGTGATGCCTGCTGTGCCAGGAGTCTGTCTCCTCCAGTCTTCCGGAAGTCTCCCCCGCTGCGCATCTGCAGGAAGCTCTGCCCTCACCCGTCCCCCCACCCACAGTGCTCACTGCAGCCCCCACTGGTTTCAGCAGCACCGGTACATCTGAGGCAGCTCCCCTGCTGGCACGTGGAGCCCGCCCCCCACCCCACCTCAGCTCAGCACGCAGGAACTGCAGGAAATGGCTGCAGCTCTGGGATCCCACATAGAGGGCGCTGGCAAGTGACCTCTCCCTGCACCACTGCAGTCTGACCCCTTGTCCACCAGATGCACAGGTCAGCCCCCCAGCCACCTTCCAGACAGTGTCCCCGCACACAGGTGCCTCACCTTGTCCACAGCAGACACCTTAGCACCTTTGTCCAGCAGCAGCTCCACCACTTCAATGCTCCTCATCTTGGTAGCCTTTATCAGCGGGGTCTCGCCGTCCTGCAGGCACACATACGAAAGTTTGCCGGACTGAGAGTGCTGCTCCTGAATGTTCCCAGTCACATAAATGCACGTGCAGGATTCAGTGATCTGACTCCAGTACCAGGGTACGTTAACAATGTTCCCAAGAAAACAGAGTTGTGAAAACTAACAAGAAAACTGCTTTTCCTTTCACAACCATTCTTTTGTATCAAAATAACCTGATGTTGCTCAGCCAAGTATGGGACATGACCCGCTACCTTGCTGCCACTTCTGGCCACAGGGCCCTGGCCCTCGCTGCTGCTGCCGCCCCCAACTCCTTGCCCCCGGTCCCACGCAGACGTCTGGGCAACGCCTCCAGAGATGACGCCTTTTCTCACCATGGCCCCCCAGCCAACCACAGCCCAGCTGTCCAGGCCCAGGCAGGCCAGCATCTAGATTTTTCCAACATATACACCTGCGTCGCTTCTATTTTCTGTGCCCTTTTATAAAGGGCTATGTGGAGCAGGGAGAACAATTTGATACAGCAGTACGCTTTTGGAAAACCTCAAGAGTTTGTGATTCCTTTAAAAACCAAGAGAAATAAGAGAAGACCACAGTCCGGCACTGAGCTAGGAGAGAAACTTGGTCGGAACCTGCAGGTGGTTATGGTGGCCGAGACTCGGTCCACAGAGGAAAGAGATGATCAGAGCACCACCTGCACACCAGCAGGCAGCCCAGGGGCCTGTCTGTCTGGGCGTCAAGTTACCATCACTGGTGTAGAAAGACGCTCATCCCCATCTCCAGCAGATCAAATGGCCTTGTCTTACACGCGACTCCTTAACTTTGTTTTCTTCATGAAGAGCTCCTGCCATTTCGCTCTAAAACTCCAAATAACCTCTTCCCCACAGAAAACTTCACACACAAGGCCTGGCACAATCACTGACGTCTGAGGCAGGTTTCTATTTTCACAAGCCTGGAGAAACTAGACCACAGTGGCCGGTTTGGAAACCTACAGCCACTCACAGTGGCCTTCGTAAAGCAAATGGGCTCTGCATCCCACACGACAGGAGCATAAAGGAATGCTGGGGAAATGATCTGTCCGCAGCTGATGCAGAGCTGGTACTGCACTTTCTGGACATAGTTACCCGAAGGAATAAACTGCACGCTGCATTTTCCTGTGCATACACATTCCTGAAAGGATACAAAGTTGCTCTTCAATTTAATATAGCATATTACCAGTAAGATCAGTATAATGCTAACCCCAGACGAGGACAGCTAAAAAGACACGCAGGACCGCCTGCCAGCACCTGGCCTGGCTGCGAGGGCTGGGCGCCTGTACCTTGGTGCAGATCTCTGTGTCCGGGTTGCACTGCAAGATGTCTCTCACCATCGTCGCGTTTCCTTTCTCCACAGCCCAGTACAAAGCCGTTTTATTGTCCTGCGTCATAAAGGGAAAAATCAACAACTGCTCCCTGTGACACACAATATTTAAAAACTGCTGCATGTAAATGCGAACGAGCTAACAGCGCTAATACAGAACTCCCAGAGCCACGGCAGTGACGTGGAATGATGCGGGCATTTACCGCATCCATTAGTCTTTACAAGTCTGTCTCTGTAGAAAGGTCAGCGGAATGACATTGAGATCGGCCAACACGTACAAGCCATCAGACCCAGAGACACCAACGACGGCACTGTCATCACACATACCTGCCCCCGAATGTCTATATCGGCATATTTTTGGAGAAGTGCTCGCACGATTTCCACATGACCACCTCTGACAGCTCCAATCAGCACGGTGTCCCCACTCTAACGAGACAACAGAACAGGGTGAGTTTGTGATGAGAACAAATAAACACCAGTTGGGAGTCAAGGTTAGTCATGTGTTAACACTATAGGTTTTTCCTGAAAATTTCTTAGGAAAAAGGTATCTCTAAACAGAGAAAAGTTTTAGTTGATGCCCTTGGAGTGAGAGACAGAAGACTGTAACCCTCCAAATGAAGACTCCGAAGTGCCGGGACAAAGGCTCAGAGAGGCAACACCACCAGAACAACAAGCCACCCTCTTTGAAGGTAGCCTTCCACTACAAATGTAATTTGAAGAGATGACACCATGGCTGTCAACAGACCGCACGAAGGCCTGGAAATGATGCGACACAACCCCCCTGGGACGTCACTGCACACAGAAGCCTCGGTTTCTGGAAGAGGAGCTGCGAGGCTGGCGCCGGCGGGGGGTCTATGGCTGCCCCGTCTGAGGGGGAAGGCGGCCCGCGGAGCAGCACCCCCGTTCTGGCCCCTGGCATCAGAGGGCAACAGCGCAGAAGCCTGACTCAGCCCCAGAACAGGCCCCAGGGGGCCCATTACCACATAAGGACATCTCTTTGCCCTGAAATTATGTTCGCCAAGCAATAATCATCATTAATTATATCTTCCCACTGCCTCACAGGAATGGCTGCTTTGGTGATGGGCGTTTTCCTAACTGCTAAATCTCATGTCAGCTGGAGGGATGCAGGCCGGCCGAGTCCGTGAGCTATGCCCAGCTCAGTCCCAGTGGGCCCGTGCACTACAAAAAGGCTGCAGCGGGTCCTTGAGGGTTATGGAGTACGGCGCCATGGTGTCACAGCAGAAGCAGAAACAAGCCAAGGCAGACAAGTGCCAGTGGAGGATGTCAGCACTGATATGGCTCCAGACCAGCAAATTAGTAAGAGGTTACAGACGCTCCACTGCTCACTATGTGCCAGGCAGTCTAGGCACAGGGACGCCAGAAAGACAAGGTTCCGTCTCTGCGAGAATGGACAGTCCAGAGGAGACAGGTAACACCGGGAAACACAAACCTAAAACCAGACGAATAGTGTGGAAATAAATTAAACTACAGTGATGACACTTGGCTGGGCGGCGGGGTGGCTGGGGGGCAGGGTGGCTGGGGCAGCTGAAGAGCCTTCTGCGGAGGTGCTGGCTGGGACAGGGCACGGGGGGACGGGAGCCGGAGCAGGAGCCAGCCCTCCCAGGGTCGGGAAGCACAGCATCCCAGCAGAGCACAGCGGGGGCGCAGACCCTGGGGCAGCCACAAGATCAGCGTGTTCCAGAACGTGGACACACACATGGGGCCGCACGCTGCTGATGGGAGTGAGGAGGAAAGGAGTGGAAACACATGGAGACAAAGAGCCGGCCACGGACAATGACACATGGGACTTGCACACTGAGGCTTCAACAGCTCTCCCACGTGCAAGAGGAAGCCTGGGTGATTTCAATAAAGGCATACACATGAAACTCACTGCTTTAAGGACTACTCTGAGAGCAGCGTGGAGAATACATTAGAGCCAATGAGAGAACCCAGTCAAGATGCTTTTGCTCCCATAATGGGAGATGGGGGCTTGCATTTGGGATGTGGCTCTGGACACGAAGAAACGTGGACAAAGGAAGGTTGTTCTGGAGGCAGGACCGATGGAACCTGCTAAAGAATCAGATGTGGTAGGGAGATAGACCAAGGCTATTGAGCAGGACACAGGGCTTGAACCAAGGGTTGGAGGTGGTGCCATTTACTAATGGAAGACTCAGGGAAAGCGGGGTTGGGAAGGAACAAACAAAATGTCTACTTTGTTGAAAGTTTAAGAAGCCCATTTAAGCCCTGGCTGGTGTGGCTCAGTGGAGTGAGCATAGGCCTGACAACCAAAGGGTCATGAGTTCGGTTCCCAGTCGAGGCACATGCTTGGGATGTGGGTCGGGTCCCCAGGAGGGGGCACATGAGAGGCTACCACACATTGGTGTTTCTCTCCCTCTCTTTCTCCCTCCCTTCCCCTCTCTCTAAAAATAAATAAATAAAATCTTTAAAAAACAAGCCCATTCAAGCAGAGGGTTCACGTGGAGTTGTATACACAAGTGCAGACTTCTTAGAAGAGACAGAATTAGAAAATTCTACGTGTAAAGGGAGGTACTTGAAGCCCAGAGGCCATGAAGAACATCTACAGCGACATACATCAGGGACAGTCACAGACTAACAGCACATGTGACATTCTCAGTAACAACATCATTTGACAAAATCAAAAAGAATATCCTTCACATTGACTGAACAGTCTTTAACTTACTAGTGCTAAAGGTGGAAATAAGACTTATCTTAAAACAAAGTATGTCATGCATGCAGGATCATGCAAGGTGGTGAGAAGTTAAGGTCATCTTCCAGCAGGGTCACCACCGGAAGACACACAGTTGGCTTACCCTGTCAGGCATGTTCACGTAGGTCCCAGCGTCCAGCAGGTCCTGCACAATCTCGGTGTGCCCCTCCTTCGACGCGATCATCAAGGCCGTGTTCCCGTCCTTGTCCGTCAGATTCACGTTGGGGCTCCTCTTCAAAATCTCCTTTACCGACTGTGTGTAGCCTCCTTTCACAGCCACGATAAGTGCGGTCATTGAGTTCTAAATGCGGAGAAAAGACTGAAAAGTCGGCATATTCTAGAAAACATGATTTGTGCCATAATAAAAAAACTGTTGTTCACAAGGATGTGGCCTACTAACAGTTATTTCTGACAATAAATGTCAATATAAATAACCAGAAGCATACCAAAAGTGGCCAGGAGGCATATTTGCATTTCTGAAGCCAGATTACCCCCTGGGTCACCAGCACCGCCCTGCCCGTCAGCTCCCTGCACGCAGCCCTGAAAGGGGCTCACTGCAGTGACGCGCCCTCTCAGCAATGTGATGAGGTCTCACACAGTTGACAAGATGGTTCAAAATTAAATTCATTCTAAACTAAATAATCCCAAGTACAGTCTTTCAGACTCAACAAAGAATGGTCTACAACAGAATCTATGGGAAAAACTGAAAACAACAACTTGATGGCTACAGGATATTTTAATAAAAGTACAATGTAGTCTGCTGTCTTTTACCATGATCTGGAGACCTCATTTTCGAAGACTCTTATTTCAATTGCTCTTTTTAAAAACTGCACTTCTAATTTATAACCATGGATCACCTAATAGAAGAGTCTGCCTCATTGATACAAGTATTAAAGTCACTTCTGCAGGGTTTGCTCTGCTTTGAGACAGCAGCCTTCCTGCGAGAGCCGGTCCAGCCCGCAGCCCTGCCCTTTCGCACAGCCAGGTAGCCCACCCAGCCTGCTCCACGGCTCAGCAGTTGCTGCCCACACAGCCCTGCCACTCATCCACTCGCTACACTGTCCAGAGAAGCAGCAAGTCACCGGTGTGACTTCTGTGCTGTCTGTGAACCACGTGGTCTCCACCCACGCTAAAACGTCACATACTCCCTGAGGTCAGCATTTGGGAGCTTCTGCCCATATGTGGAACAGAGACAGTGGAAGACGCCGTGCTGGAAAGCAAGCATGATTTGGACGTCGCAGTCCTAACCCTGAAGCCAGAGGAGTGGCGCATCTCCTCCGGGGCCCTTCACGGTCCATCTCGCACAGGATTCACACACAGACGGCGGTCTGCACGACTGCTCCTTATGCACAGACGCCACCCCCTTTATCCACATTCTGTCACCGCAGAGAGAAGCAGCGTGTGGGGGCTCCTCCAGTGCCCCCGCACGCCCCTCACCCGGCTGGCTCCACAGCGGGGCTCAGGAAGCTGTTAATAACTGTGAGTTGGTTGTATGTGAAACAATTCTAAAGCTTTCTGGGTTTTGACCACCGATTTCCAATATTTTTAAATCTGTCTATTAAAGAATGAAAATAACTTAGAGTTAAGAATATACAAAAAATTATATTATTATTTTTTTAATTTAAATAAATTTTAAATTTTAATTTTACTTAAAAATTTAAATACATTTTAAATGAAGCTCTTTTCTATAATTCATGTATTTCAAGCTATTTGATTTGAAACTATTTTAATTTACACTAAGATCACTGAACAATATTCTTTATTTTTAGCCTCCCAAAACTTATATGCACTAGGAATAGATCCTTAACAGCAAAAATTTACAGTACATAATATCTACAACATATTTATCAGGATAACAGCAAGAAAATGCTTATTTTTCTAAGTATCATTTACAAACTGTGGGAAATTTCTCTAGCTGTATACTAAGAAAAAAATATTCTCTCCCTTACAACTAAAAACATGTCTCCATTATCAGGGGTTAAAATAGGAAAAATACTCACAGCTCCTTCTTGATCAACATCAGCTCCCGAAGCCAATAAATGTCTGACACACTCCAGGTGGCCCTTTCGTGCAGCCCAAACCAGAGGGGTGGTCCCATACTGTTAAAACGAACACCACATTTGAAATTATGGCCAGCAGTACATGAAAAGAAACTTCCGATGTGAACGCTGGTCCGGTCCTACTTCAAGTGTGCCCAGATCACCGCTCACAGCCGGCGTACCCCTAATCGCAGCTAAATCATCCCCTGTTTTATTTTTCCAGAGCAGATGATTAGCCATGAAATAGCTCTCACCCAACTTCACCTTCTATAATCAGCGAGTGACGACTTTTCCATCATAAAGTCATACACTCTAATTCTCAACAAGCTTTCGTTGCTTCCCAAATCCTGTGAAATACAACCGAAAGTTCAACAGTCTGACTACAGGCAAAAACAGCTTGAACTACTTTACTACAAACTCACGGAATCTTTACCATAAGAATAAGGAGAAGGGGCAGTATCACACTTTCCCGCCAAGGCAAAGGAGGCCCTGAGAAGTTAGTGACAGGCTCAAGGTCACGAAGCTATTAAGAGGGGGAGCTGGACCCACAAACCACCAAGCCTGGCTTCAGTCTGCACCCTCACCCACATCCCAAATCAACTCTGTACTTGACAAAAGAAACTGCAGCCTAGAAAATGCATTAAAAAGTACCTTCTTTAGGCATCAGAGAATATAAATCATGCATAAAATAGCAATGTTTTTATACCTCTGGGGAGGCCGGCAGGCAGGAGACATACGAACACCCACCATGACCTTTAACTGCCCGGGAGACCGCAGATGGAAATGGACCTCAGTGAAGCCCGCTTCTGCCACAGCCCCGCCGGAGAGCTTTCTGTGCTGACGCTAGGACTCTGTGACTCTGCAGCAGCCACTAGCCACCAAAGGCTATCGAGCACTTGAAATGTAGCAAGGCTGACTGGGAATCTGAGTTAGTTTACCTTATTTTAATCAATTTAAGTCTAAATAGCTACGTGTGGCTGGTGGCTACTGTCCCGGGCAGCCGACTCAGGTGCCCGGTCCACATGTGGCCTGATGGCTATGAACACGCCCCACACAAAACCGTGAACTGACTTAAAACCTTTCTGTTTGCCCACCAGTTTTTGTTAGTATTTGAGTATTTAACGTGTGGCCCAAGACAACTCTTCTTCTTCCGGTGTGGCCCAGAGACACTAAAAGATTGGACACCCCCGGACATCCAACATCTCAGGAACCAAACTGTTGAAAGCTGTAGCCTGGGGCTCTTGAGGGACAGGACCTCAGGGCAGCCGGAACCCGATGCTGCCAGTACAGCCCTTGGGGGCAGCAGCCTAAAGAATGAAAGGGGGACATAGGAGAGGAGGGCAGTGGTCAAGGCCGTGGCCTTGGGGCAGGCTTAGACAGAATAAGGAATCCTTGAGGAACTTCCCAGTTTCTCTCTTGCATCTATCTTCACTCAGAATTAAATTCCTTTCTAGCCTCTTCCTTTGTGGATAACATTTTCTCTGGCTGAAATGCCTTCCCTAAGTCTGCAAATCAAAAACCTCAGACATCTTCAAAGACAGTGTGATCGCGCGCCCATCCTCGGAACACCTGCTGTATGTCGCTTTCCCTCTTCGCAGAGCACTGGGTGGCACCGGCGCCTCAGCCCCCACGTCAGCCCCATCCCCTGGCCCTCCTCACCAGGCCCTCTCCCTCTCAACGCCAAAGGCTTCCTGACGCCTCGCCCAGATGCCTGGCAGACATTTCTGTGGGCAGCACTCAGAACCGCCTCAACAAGTCTCTCTGTTTTCCCCCGACTCCTGGGCTCCTACTCCCAATAAATTTAATCCCTTCCCGTGCACTGCGGATCCTATTTTCCTGGTTTCACCTAGAAACGTACTCAAGGATTTCCTCCCACATCACCAGTCTTTTCTCCATTACTCCCTCTTCTACGAACTGGGTTAAGCCTCTCCTATCCTAAGAAACTTTTCCAACAAGCCATCCTCGTAAGATTCTGTTCACAAGGTTGTCCGGGGTACAAAGAGCAGGAGAAGGGGCAGAAAGGGATGCAAGGCCCATCTTCACACGCCAAACCAGGGACTGGTGTCTTCAGGATGTTTAGCATGAGAGAGAGAGAGCCTGAATTTTAGAAAGAACATTCTGGCAACAACACAAAAAGTAGACAGGACTAAAGTTAGGAAGAAAAGTTGTAAAGAAAAACTCAGCTAGTGAAGGCAGCAAATGCCCCGTCTACTTTCCTGAGAATGATGACTGTGATATAAAAGCAATGGAAGGGGGACCATCCATGAGGTGTGTGTCTATATAAAATGTACTGGCATGCATAACTGGAAGGCACGCCCTGGCAGCCTCATGAGAGGGTATGCAAACACGTGTCCCAAGACACACTCGGGGGACACAACCCGGACAGGCCCTGGGCGGCCCCGCAGACCCACCTTGTCGGAGCAGTTGACCTTCGCGCCGTTCTGCAGCAGAAGATGCACTATGTCCGCATGGCCTCTCCCTGCTGCCCAGATGACTGGGTAGACGCTGTACTGCTAGGAGACAGGCAGCAGGCAGGCGGCCAGAAGGAGAGGCAAGGAAGGAAGATAGGGAGCGAGGGAAAGAAAAAACCTTTTAGGTGGATATTTACAGCATGCATTCACTAAGGAAAGTACATAACAAACAGAATAACACAAAGTAATATTTTAAAAATCGAGTTACAGACCATTCCCCACTTTAAAAACACATGATACTCATCATATGTAATTGACAGCTAAGATGCACTCAACCTTAAATAAACATTATGAGCACATTTCTTTTTTTACTGAGTCAACATGTGATTATCTAGCCAATGGGTAAGACTAACAATAGAAATACGAAAATTTTCTTATATAACCCTTCCATTAACTTGAATAAAAATACATTTATTTTTTCAGCTTTATTAAGGTACGTCTGGTAAAACTGAGATATTTCAAGTGTACAGCATGATCTGATACATATTGTGAAACGGTTCCATCAATAAAAGTCTCTTAGTCTGCAATCTGAGATCCAGAATCACACAAAGTAGTAATGTACGTATCACCATCTGTAAGAATGCACAGAAAAATGTCTACTTAAAAAAAAAAGTTTAGATTAAGAATATGTGCCCACAGAAAACAGGTACGATGTCTTCAGAATTTAAAACTCCTTCTGAAATGCTATATGGTTATAATTAACATTTAAGCTCTAAGAGTTGCCTTTTGTTGATAAAAATTGAGAAATAAGCTGAGCTTGAGAAAAAAGTCTCTCTGTACTTTAAAATCACATTCTTTATCTTTATCTTTAAGAAGATCTAGGTCGCCCTGGCTGGTGTGGCTCAGTGGATTGAGTGCCTGCCAGCCTGCAACCCAAAAGGTCGCTGGTTTGATTCCCAGTCAGGGAACATGCCTGGGTTGCAGGTCAGGTTCCCAGTAGGGGGCGTGCAAGAGGCAACTGATTAATGTATCTCTCACACATCAATGTTTCTGTGCCTTTCTTTTTCCCTCCTTCCCTCCTCTCTAAAATTAAATAAATAAAATCTTAAAAGCAAAGACGATGATCTAGGTCACTTCTATTCACAGTAAAGTCCGGAGTATAACCAGCCTGCAGCACCCGCTGGGAGAGCACACCACTCCCAGCACAGGTGAGGGTCTCGTCAATGCTCACCAGACCGGTGACACTTGGGTTGGCGCCGTGGGAAAGCAGCAGCTCCACCACCTCGGTGCGGCCTTTATAACACGCCCACATAAGAGCTGTCCATCCTCCCTGAAAAAAAGGGGGAGGGAATAAAATTTTGAAGTCTCCAAGCACAAAAATGCCATTAATGAAGTTCTTTCTGTGACTATTATTTACAAAGCCATTGCTTTATGAGGGCACTACCATGTAGTTTTAAGTTCCCATGCTCCCCAGAGAAATACAGGGTCCCTTTTTATTTATAAAGTCTTTTATAACAAAATCCTAAGCATATAAATCTGTAACATAACGATATCGCACTCAAGGACACCATATAACATTTTAGGTGAAGTGTTCGAATTAAAACCGTACATCATTACACCAATATTATTACCCAACCAGCCACACGCAGGCAGGCTTTCCTTCTGCCGGAACCTGTACACAGAAGCACCTAAAAGAAGTCCGATCTCTCCATTCACAAATCAACACTCCAAACACAGCCCTGCATCACGAAAACTGAAACATGGAACACTTATGTCGGACTTCTTCCAAGACCTATCTTAGCTGTTTGAAACCTTTTCTTCGAAACGTGCTCTGTCCCGAGATGACAGTCCCTCCTTGTTTGTGTCTCGACTCCCAGCAAGCACGCCCTGCTCCCGAGTCCCAGCAGACCCTGTGGGCCCAGGTCACGCAGGGCCTCTTGCTGAGAGAGAGGGCACTCAGGCAGCGACCCGCAGATCGGGGCTTCCAGGGGTGGACGATGTCCTCAGTATGAATTAACAGCAGGATAACTTTCTGTTTTCTAAGCTACAGAAGCAATTTTCTTTTTTTGAGTAATCTCTTTAGCTATAATACAATTCAATAAAAGAGACCGATGTAATCAAATTATAATAAGAAACAAATGTTTTGCTTCCTTAAAAATCAGTATTTGGACCAATTCACATTTGATTCTGAGAGTATGAATAACCTCTTCTGATTTTGTTTCATCACTAAAAAAAGAGAGTTAAGAAATACTTGTCCTAATCTGAAAAAGGCAGAACCAGAGAACGGGAAGCCAGGCCCGTGGCGGCAAGGGGCTGATCACGCGGCAGCAGCGTGGGCGCAGGTGAAGCAGTGACGCTGCTCTGCACAGGCCCATGGAGGTGGGCACACGACATCGCGCACTCGTCAGAAACCAAAGAACACACTTGCTACAGACAGCGAGTTCTACTGTAGGAAATATTTTTATAAGTCAACCAGGATACGCAAACATACAGCCTGAGACAAGTGAATCTAACTATGTTACGAATGAACCACATAATTACTCAGAAGCTGACCCTAAGTAACTTTGGAAAACAATATTTTGACTGAATACTGTAATGCTAAAAACCAAAATAACTGTACACAAACACTGTACTTAGCAGGTAAATTTGTTTCTCTCTGGATAAGGGTTAGAAATTCTGAAACTACTTTATTTGTATTCTGGGGGTGAACAAATATGCAAATACGTCGTGTACTTAATAAGGGCCAGATTTCTCACCGTCAGAGAAGAGCCACCAAGTGAGGAACGGGGAAGGCTACAACGGGTCAAGGTGGTGGTGTCAAGCTGGTCTCTTTTCGAAATCCTATACGCTTACACACACACGATACAGAAATAAATGTGCACGTACGCACGAGTTAGTACCCACACGTATCTCCTATATCTTTCCATTGAGAAGGACCACCACCAGTGAATCCCAGTAGCAATGAGCACACCTAACACCTAAATACTGATTTCTAACTACCGCTTTCCAGTAATAGGAACCAAGGTTCCATGGAAAACATTCCAGGGGTGACAACCAGGAAGGCAAGCAAGGGAAAATACAAGATAAACTGGGCCTGAAACACCTCGTGGTGTCAGAAAGTAAGGAGGTACTTAAAAATATATAAAATAAATCAAAGGACAGGGCATCTTACAAGGGTGCTAAAGCTCCCATGGCCAAAGCTGGACCAGCCTGAGCAACAAACTAGGTGGAGAACAGAATAACTCATGGCATAAAAGAGACATCCGTGAGCCCACGTGTACTCGTGTGTGAGACAGACAGAGGGAGCTCCCACAGAAGAGCTGCGACTAACGAGAGCAGAGGGACCAGGGGAGAGAGGAGCCGCTGTGACCACACCCCAGGAGGCGCTGCTGCAGGCAGGGCAGACTGGCGGGCGTGACAACACGCCAGCGAACGTGTCATCAAAACCAGGCTCCTTTGTACGGAATCAAAGCTTCCCCCCAACACTGAGTACCCACGAAGGGAAAGAGAGTAATCTGACAGTGAGGAAATCTGCAGACACCACTTCAACCAGGAGATCGAGGTCAGCATCGCCACCATGTGCCTAGAAGCGGGGTTTCGAGGAGGGCCCCTCGGCTCTGCAGTGCCCTTCCCAGTACGGCACGATCTCACCCTAACCGTGGGATATGCCAGACAACCCAAGGTGAGGGGTTTTCTACAGGTGCCAGACGAGTCATCAGCAGCAGTGCTGGTGTCAGCAGAGACGGGAAAGGCCGACCCAGTGTCAGTCAGGCTGCAGAGCTGGACATTTCAGTCGAGTCAAATCTCACACACACCCATACTTGCACTTGTGACATTCCTGGCAGAATTGTTTTGATACCTTGCCCCACCCTCTGCAAGACTCGAGATAAACATCTTCCCTTGAGACAACCATAGGTTCAGGTCCAGGTTCGCAAAGCAAGAACATGGGGACCGCTGCCTTCAGCAGGAGCTGCAGTCTGCCAACCACTCAGGCCCTCTTAAGAAAGACTCCTCACTAGACGTCCTGACACTCGGTCCTGGAATAACTCCCGAACCCCAGCAACCCCCTCCGTGACCCTCCTCTCCTCACCCGAGTCACAGGGGCCACGCCTTCCCTCACAGCTCAATGGCTACTGCCGCCCACCAGCCCTCTGCAGTTACAGCCCTGCAACACTAACCGCTCAGCGGGACACAGTCCTCAGTTTCCCCAACTGGTGGTGTTTTACAGACAAACACACAGACCCTTTAAATGTTAAAATGTGTCGTGATAATTATTTGGTGGAAACAGAAATATGGAGAATTAAAAATGTTTAAGAAATCATTTTTTACAAAGTTTATGAAGTTTTACACCTTTGTAATGTGTACTTTACATGCCCCAACTCTCCTGCACACATGAGTTCAAAACTCAGCCCGACTGCCTCACCGGTGCGTGACTGAGCAAAGGGCACCCCTGCCAGGCTGCAGCTCCTGAGCCACATATGCTGAGAACACAACCAACTGCTGGCCCGCAGGACTGTTCTGAGAACAAGGAACAACACAACAGCCCGTGCGAGACGGTGGGACACTGCGGCTTCTGACACATGCAGCCCTCTGTGCTTCGGGAAACACCATCAGCAAAGCAACCCACGTTTTATATATCAAAGCGGATCGATTCCCTTCTTTCCCCACTGTGAAAATGAACTTTAGCAACGACTAAACATTTTGCAGAATAAATAAGCCAGGAATAATCCTTTTCTTTATTTTTGTGCTCTAAGCAGATGCCAATATGCAATAATAGCTAAGATAATTAAGAATCATATCATTAAGCTTATAATGGGTATAGATGGCATGTCTGAACACAATTACATTTTAAAAATAAATTTATAGCCTGGCTGGTGTGGCTCAGTGGACTGAGCACTGGCAAGTGAACCAAAGGGTCACCAGTTCTATTCCCAGTCAGTGCACCTGCCTGGGCTACAGGCCAGGTCCCCAGTAGGGGGCCTGTGACAGGCAACCAACTCATGGATATTTCTCTCCCTCTCCTTCTTCTCTCTCTAAAAATAAATAAATAAAATCTTTTTAAAAAATAAAAATAAATTTATAACTATTATACTGGTAACTGTAACAAAAAATACTTTAAAAACTACACTATGTCCCTCTTAAAGTTCCTCTTAAATGAAACGATTCTCTCATAAGTTCTAAAACACTGATATATTAAAGGGTAATGAGTAGTTTTAACAATATTTCTGAATTTTAAAGTCTAAAAGTGATGACTAAGCATATCCTAAAAGAGGCATATTATGCCACCTGGGTTTTGAAACCTTCCTGAGGGTCATTTCCACGCCCACCCTCACCCCTAGAAGCACCGTGACATCACCGCGCACGTAGTGACACAAGAGCGTCTGCTCATCCATCACGGTCACTGGCGCCAGCCGGCCCCTGCCCCCCAGCACAGGACGCACGTACCATGTCGCGGTGCTCCAAGTCAGCCCCGCACCGGAGCAGCTCTTCCACAACGTGCACGTGCCCTTCCTTGGAGGCCGATATAAGTGCTGTCCAGTTGTCCTTGAACACACAAATACAGATGTTACTGGTTCAAAACCGAAATAATATTTTAAGCCGAATGCACATACCAAATGATCATATCAAACTGACACGACTGACCCACCCAACTCTCAAATAACAGGGAGCCAAGCCCCAGCGAGGGTGCCCTGTCTGCGTGTATCACTACACCGCACAGAAGTGGTTTCACAACTGCTTGTTCAGTCTTTTTGCCAGACTTCTAATCACATAGCGTGTTTTGTGAAAAGGAGTAAAGATGACTGTCAAAACCTGAAAGCCAATCCTTGTGGCCAGCAACCACCCCCTGCACTGAAATGCAAAGGCAGTCAGGCTCCAGAGCACGCTGGCAGGCGCCCGACCAGAGCGACCCGTGACGAGTTTAAGAGTGCTGTGCCCGAGAAAGGGCTGTCCTCCTCCCTTTTTTAAATACAGGCCGGAAGTATGCTATCCTAACTTTGATTCCTGAGTGCCACTGAATTCAAAAGACCATTCAATAAAAACCATCAGTTTAAAATAATAAATTTTAAAAAACAGATGTGGAAAAAACTTTTAAGAGGAAACAGAAACCAGATGCAGCTGTGGAGCCTAAAAAATCACTCCTGGGCAACGGAGCTGGTGGAGGAGCGGCAGCCCAAGTGGTGGTGTGCTATCGGGAGCACGGCTTCCCAGCTGTCACCATGTGATGGATGTGATGACACCCAGGACAGCAAGGGGACACCACAGTGAGTCGTGTGACAACCTGGCTCCCAGGTGGGTGTCTTTCAGGCAGGCATTTAGTTCCTGTGGGCCTGCTTCCTACTCAGCCTGCGCCATCAGTGTCTAAAAACGGGGCGCTGAGAACCTTCGTTCACAGTAAAAATTCCTCTCCCTTTTTAAAACATTAACTTGGCCCATTGCAGCCAAAGACAATATATAACCGAGAGTATAATCTGTAACCTGTTATTTTTGAGTCACTTTGTAAAATAAACAGCAAAGGAAAAGGAAAAGAAGTAATTTCAATCCTTACCAAATCTTCCAGGTTGCAGTTAGCTCCATTCTTAACCAGCTCTTTCACGATCTCCAGGTTGCCCTGCTCCGCGGCTACCATCAGCGGAGTCTGGCCGCACTGCAGGAGGCGAACAGCACAAAAAGCTACGCTTCAGCCCAGCGCTAGTTAAAGGCACACGCTTACATCTCCCTAACGTGACGTTCAGTGCTGGTTACAGAATTTCTTTAATTTAGAGACACCCCTGAAATCTTAAGTGTCTAGTTTCCTAATAATGCAACCAAGAAAAAAGTAAAACTTTTTTTTTTTACTACAGCATGAGTAATCTTCTTATGGCACTGAAATTTCATTTGGAATCAGTAAATGAGTACTACCAGGCTCTGAGAGGAATTACCACATGTATATAAAAATCTTAAGATATCTATGATAACCAAATTCTCTCTAACAATCCAGTTAGGTTATAACACAGAACATCGTTTTAATAATATATATTTGACAAACCATCAGGACTAAAGGCACAAAAGTTCACACATCTATACTTGTATGTATATATGTGAAAACTAAAATCACTTCTTACCATCTTATCCACTGGCAAAAAAAATTACACTATACTGAAAATACAGTTTTAAGAAATAAAATTATTTTTATTAAGTTTTATAAGACAAATACATACTTTGCCATTAAAAATTCATACGAAAGGTCTATTAGTCCATGAAATGTTGCAGCATGGCTGTTCAGGATGAAATAAGATCAGTATTTTACTTACTTATATTGTCAAAGTGAAGTATCTAAAGTTACTGAAAATGTAAGCATACATCGTACTTCCTAGAGAACACATGCCCTGTTTAACTCACTCCTCAGGACGGAGGGCCTTTAAAATCCCAAGGTGTGTGGAAGGAGCAACTCAGAAAGTGCACTGGGGCTCCATTAAAGAAAACACTCCAAAAAGTCCTAATTTTGTTTGTGTAGTCTGTTTGTAGGAAAACTGGCTCTGGAAGCTCTCTAAAGCTTCCTAGAAACACTTCAGATTTTAGTCATCAAACTTCCTGAATATCGATTATTCCTTCTGCAAAAAAAGTCAACCATAAACCTCAATTCAATATGCAATCGTTTACGTAAGTCCAAACACATTCCAAAACCATGGAACTGGAAGCCCTCTCACGGTAAGGAACGGCGCCATGATTTTGTGCTCACAGCACCAAGCACAGGAGCTGCGTGTTTCTCACTCACCTTGTCCTCAGCTCACTGCCTTGCACACAGCAGTAGGCAGGCCACAGACAGTTATGAAAGAACTGAATTTTAGAAACTTGGTCTCACCTCATTTCTCTCATCTACATCTTTGCATTTTTCTAGAAGAGCTTTCAGAGCAGGGATGTTTTCTTCTTCAACATAATTTATTACACTCTGCGATATCAGAACTGACATCTTCACGGAAAACTGTAGCTCCAATACCTGTGAAAGGCAGATTAGATAAAATACATGTAACTTGTGATTACAAAACAAAAGTCTAACCTTAACTTGTACAGATACACCTCCCCTGGCAGGACTGAAAACAAAGCGCCCTAGCTCAGCCCGTAGCAGAGTGCAGAACGAGCCCTCCAACCCCACCAAGCAGAGTGTATTCCCCACAGCCATGCACAGGGGAAGCATGGACATTCATGACACTCGGCACCACAGAGGGCCAGTTAATAACTGTTCTGCTACCCAGGGAGAAGTGTGGATGAGACTCTAAGGTAGCCCTGCCAATGGCAGGGAGCTTCTAAGCACCTACTCACGCGGCAGGAGGCGGTGGCTCCTGTGTCAAGGGAAAACTCTTGCCCTGACTAAAGATGGCAGCCAAAAGAAGGTAAAAAACAAAGGGGAACTGGCAAAAGTAGCCCACTGTAGGAGGGGCTGGGTATGAGGTCACGTAGGAAGCTCCAGGTCAGCATTTAAAATAATGGAGGGCAGCAAAAAGAAGGTGGTCCTCCATGGGGTAGTGAGGAAGCAACACGCAGCCATGTGGGTCAGCAGTGAAGCAGGCAGCCACGCGAGAGCTTCAGCCACGCCGCCTGTAGTGAGCAGGCAGCTGTGGGGAAGGGGCCCTGAGGGACTCAGCCACTGGGCTGGGGGAGAGGGAAGCGAACAGTTGTGCAGTGAGTGGAGGCTAGCCTAAGAAAGAGGAGACCTGCTGGGAAGCCAGCCTGGAGAACCCAGCGGCAGAGCTAATGGAGCTGAGAATTGCGGGGACCTGCCTGACCACGTGTGGATTCATGGGAGATGCCTGGAATGCTGAACTGTGACTGGGGAACGCTGACTTCTGCATCTCCAAAGGACATATGGAGAAGCCACTCAGGGAGGCGTGCCTCCCTGGACCCCACCACAGTGCAGTGCGACACAGCACATGTTCTCCTGGGCCACTACATGGAGGCACATGTTCTCCGGGACCACTACATGGAGACACATGCTCTCCGGGACCACTACATGGAGGCACATGTTCTCCTGGACCACTACATGGAGGCACATGCTCTCCGGGACCACTACATGGAGACACATGTTCTCCTGGACCACTACATGGAGGCTGAGGAC
>PVKM010015536.1:0-27780 GCA_004027735.1 Carollia perspicillata
TGGAATATTTCTTGCAATTTCTTGCAAGTGGAGGCATCTGGATCACTTGGAGTGTTTCCATTGAGAAGTCAGCTGCTAGTCTTATTGAGACTCCCTGGTATGTTACTTCCTATTTCTCCCTTGCTACCTTTGAGATTCCCTCTTTGTCTTATAATTTTGTCATTTTAAGTATGATGTGTCTTGAAGTGGGCCTCTTTGTGTTCCTCTTGGTTGAGACTTTTAATATTTCCTTGATTTGTGTGATTTTTTTCTCTCATCAAATTAGGGAAGTTTTCCATCATTACTTTCTGAAACGTGTTCTTTTTCTTCTCTTTTTGGTATCTTTATTATATGGATATTATTATGTTTCATGTTGCCTCTCAGTACGCTTACCATCTCTTTGTTCTTTCTAAGTCTCTTTTTCTTTTCTGGCTCTTTCTGGGTGTTTTTTCTACCTTGTCCTCCAGCTCATTGATTTGATCCTCTGCTTCATCCAGCCTGCTTGTATGCCATTCTATGTATGTGATTTGCATTTCTGAGATGTTGTTGTTCATTTCTTCATGGTTTTTGTTTATAGTTTCTATTTCCTATTTCATGCTGATGTAGTTCTGAGTTTTTTTACTTGTCTGTGAGGTCCTTGAGCATCCATATAAACATTATTTTGAATTCTATACCTGATAGTTTGCTTGCCTGCTCTCATTTAGCTCTTTTAGTGAGGAATCTCCCATGCCTTTTGATTGCATATTCTCTTTTTGTCTCTCCATTTTAAGTGGCTCTTTTTGTTTGTTTCTCATCTTCTTGATGTTTCTCTTTGCTAGGTATCTTTGTAGGTTGAACTTCTATGTTGGGAGTTCTGTGGGTTTCTGCGGTGTGTTCTCTTTGATTCCCTTGTTTGGGTGCTCTAGTTTTTTACTTTCTTCTCTTTTTTGGGGGGGCACTCTTGTACTTGTGTTTTTACCTTTTGGTGATTCCTTTGTTGGTGGGGTCACTTCTCCAGTGGGTATACTGATATTTGCAGTTCCCACTGATAGGGGACTCAAGAGTTGGAAAATTTTAGTTTAAGTTAAATAGTTACAAGTCTAATAAGTAATGTATAATTGAAGCTTTTATTTCAAATCCTACAGATAAGGCTCATCTTTGCTCCTGGGAAAATAGTCAATCTCCTAGGGCACTGCTAAAGATTACCACCTGGGGAGGAGTGGAGGCATCTGGGCCATTGTGTCAAAGGGAGAGACAGAGGACCCCCCATCCCTGGAAACACCTAACTTCCAGGATAAGAATGCTACAGTGTTTTTCACCTAATTCTCTCTGAATTTCAAAGCCCCTCACTGCACCTTGTTTGTTCCCTACTGTAAAAAGTCTGTCCTGGAAAGAAAAGGGAAGATGGTTCTATTGGGTGTGAATCCACCATCCTCTCATACTGCTGAACATCTAAATAAAGTGTCCGTAAAGATTCAATCGCTGTCATTGCTTATTGGGTTTTGTAGTGACAGGCAGCCAGAACACTGGTGTCTTCTAGTTTCACCACCTGTTCTTGTATGTGATCAGTGGCAGTGGGTAGTCAAACAATGCAATTAAACAGAGAAATAAAACAAAGAAAACTAAATATAAGGAAGAGAAATAAAAAAATACTAATAAAATAAAAGAAGTAAAAATAATGAAAAAGTATAATACACATGAACAATAAAATGCTAGCTGTATAGGATAACAAAGTGACATTTGTCTCAGTTTCTCAATTTTGGGGGTTAGCTTTGTGCTCTCCCTTTGGATCTGTCTTTGGACCTTTCAAAACTCCAAGTCTATTGTCTCACTTGGAGGAAGAAAGAAAAGAGAGAGGAAAGATTAAAAATAAGCCCCCTGCTGACTTTAAAGCCATTGAGCCAATTCTGCTGGTCTTCCTGGCTTCCACAGGAAGAAGGGGGCTGGGCTTCACTTTTCTCTCTTCCCATGGTTTTGGGAGGATGGGGACCAGGTCTCAGCCACAATATTCACAGTTCCCCAGCCTCCAGCCCAGGTTCTCCATGAGTTGCCAGGCTCAAATCAGCCACTCTGTCTTTGGGCATGCAGTGTGAGTCAGACCCAGGTGCACAACTCAAGTCACCATCAGGGCAAGCCACCCACTGCTCATGAATTCCTTACAAAGAAGCTGCCCACCATTCTTACCAAGCACATGGCTTTTCACACAGCCTAACTTTCTAACCATTCTGGAGAGTATCCAGATCAGTGCTTGACACGATCCAACCCTTCTCCCTTCTCTAAGTGTTGCCAGGCAGCCCAATTTCTCTGGTAATGACCTAGCTGGCATCCACAGTCACAAGGGGTGTATACTGATCTGTGTGTCACCCACTTTGTCTCTATTGCCCCCCAGCAACTACCACCATCCACGTCCCTCCTGGTACCGGGCTACCCTCCATGCTCTGGTAGGGAAGGGAGCTAGTGATCTAACTCTGCTCCCCATATTCTGAGGCAGGAGCCAATCTGGGGGCCGCAGCAGCTTAAGTCACTCTGCAGATCCCAGAGACCTTACCATCCAAGCAAATCTCTTCATCATCTGTTTTTCAATGTATTGTACACTTTTTGGTTTCCAAACATCATATAAACTGGGATTCCATTGGCTGTTCTCTCTGTTCCTCAGAAGATCAACTAGATATTCCAGCTGGGCACAGGAAGAACTGAGCTCTGCTCCCATCTACCTCGCTGCCATCTTGATCTATCTAGTGGAGATAATTTTTTTTCCTTTGGACATTCTTTTTATTTATTTTATTTTTTCCTTATTTTTTATTTTAATTATTATTCAAGTACAGTTTTCTATCTTTTACTCCAAACCCAGTGCACCACCCCCCAGTGTTCCCCACCTCTCTCCCATCTCCACCCCCCTTAGTTTTTGTCCATGTGTCCTTTATACATGTTCCCATAATCCCTTCCCTTTTTCTACAGAAATTCCCTTCCCTCTCCCCTCTGGTTACTGTCATCCTGTTTTCTATTTCAATGTCTCTGGTTATATTTAGCTTGCTTGTTTGTTTTGTTGCTTAGGTTCCTGTTAAAGGTGAAATCATATGGTATTTTTCTTTCACTGCCTGCCTTATTTCACTTAGCATAATGCTTTCCAGTTCCATCCATGCTGTTGCAAATAAGTCCATTTAATATAGGGCATTGTTCAATGCCACAAAATCTTGTTTGATATTTTGTTTGGAAGATCTGTCCATTTTTGAGAGTGGGGTGGTAAAATCCCCTACTATACTTGTGTTGCTGTCAATGTCTTTCTTGAAGTCGTCTAAGATTTTCTTTATGTATTTGGGTGCTCTTATGTTGGGTGCATATATATTTACAATGTTTATGTCTTCTTGGTGGAGTCTTCCCTTGAGTATTACGACCTTCTGGGTCTCTCTTTATGGCTCTTTTTTTGAAGTCTATTTTGTCTGATATGAGTATTGCTACCCGGCTTTTTTTCCCTGTCCATTTGCTTGAAAATTTTGATTCCAGCTCTTCACTTTCAATCTGTATAGGTCTTTCTTCCTGAGGTGGGTCTCTTGTAGGCATCATATCTCTGCGTAATGCTTACTCATCCATTCAGCTATTCTGTGTCTTTTCATTGGATCATTTAATCCATTTACATTTAAGGTTATTATGGATTAGGTACTTATTCATTGTCATTTTTGTACCTATGTTCCTCTCTGTCTCTCTCTTTTCCTTCTTTTCCTTCGAGTATCTCTTTAGCATCTCTTGCACTGCTGGATTGTTGGATGCCTATTCTTTTAGACTTCTTTTGTCTTGGAAGCTCTTTATTTGGCTTTCTGTCTTGATTGAGAGCCTTGCTGGGTAAAGCAGCCTAGGTTGCAGGCCTCTGGTTCTCATTACTTGGAATATTTCTTGCCATTCTCTTCTGGCTTGGAGTGTTTCCATTGAGAAGTCAGCAGCTAACTTTATCGGGGCTCCCTTGTATGTTACTTCCTTCTTCTCCCTTGCTGCCTTTAAGATTCTCTCTTTGTCTTGGAATATTGCCATTTTAATTATGATGTGTCTTGAAGAGGGCCTCTTTGGGTTCTTGATTGGGACCCTCTGTGTTTCCTGCATTTGTGTGATGTTTTCTCTGATCAAATTAGGGAAGTTTTCCATTATTACTTTTTCAAATAGATTTTCTAATCCTTGCTCTTCTTCTTCTCCTTCTGGTATCCCTATTATACAGATATTATTACGTTTCTTATTGTCTTGCATTTCTCTTAATCCCTCTTCATTCTTTCTCAGCCTTTTTTCCTTTACATGCTCATTCTGGGTGTTTTTTCTACTTTGTTCTCTAACTCACTGATCCTATCTTCTGTTTCATCCATCCTGCTTTTTATTGCTTCCACTGTGTTCTTCAGTTCAGCCACTGTATTCTTCATTTCCTCTTGGCCCTTGTTTATGTTTTCTATTTTTTTCATGTTGGTATATTTTGAGGTGAGCACATTATAGTTCTCCTGTAGTTTCTGGTAGTTTATTGTCATCTTACAGAACTTTCTGGTAACCAGTTCATTGAATTCAATACCTGATAGCTGACTTGCTTCCATTTCATTTAGCATTGTTTCTGAGGCTTCCTCCTTTCCTTTCATTTGGGGATTGTTTCTTTGTCTTCTCATTGTTTGTGAGACTCTTCTTGACAGCTCCCGCTTCTGAAATGGATTTGTTCTGGTTCCTAGGGATTATGGTGTGAACTGCTCTTGATAGTTTCAAACTGGCCAAACCGTTTTTTCTGGTCTTGCTGGCTGCAGAAGGGTGGGGAGTGATTTGTGTGGCATTTCTCCCTTCTCTATGTTTACTCAGCCTTTCTTGCAAGCACTGTCCCAGCAGCTAGTCTGACTCCTTTCCCCAATATCTTTGATATGGGAGTCCTGGTTTTCTTCAGAGCGCTTTTCCCTTGTGGTTATCCCTAGACACTTGGGTGTAGGGGCGCCCACTCAGGTATGCTGCCTACATCCAGTGACTTTGGGCCCAAACGCTTCTCTTCCCAGTGCTACCAGGATGGAGTGGGTGTGCTTTCCCTTTAACCCTGGGTCTCTGCCGGGCTGGGCTGGGAGTCAGCTTCAGGGCTGTCACAGCAGATTCCCCAGCCCCTCTGTTTGATAAATTCCTCCTACTCAAGCCTGGCACCCCATGTAGCCCAATTCTCTAGCCACCCCGGTGACTATCGGGGTCAGTGAGCCTCGCAGCCTGACTCTCAGCTCTCCTGAACTGGCGCCCACAGACTGTGTGAGTAATCACAACTTTGTGCATCTTGCATCTTAGTCCTTATTCCCCTCTCCAAGACCAGAACTTTGCTGGTGTTGCTCCAATCCTGGCCTGTAGGGGAGGGAGGGAGCAGGTGACACAACTCTCTCCCAAGGATTTTGGCAGGCCCTCCGATTTCAAGCAGTCTGTGGTATACCCAGCGCCCACTCTGGGCACCGGGCCTAAGGCTACAAATGCACCCAGGTCCCCACGCTGGTCCCCGGAACGTTACTGTCCTAAAATATCCATCTTACCATCTGGTTTCTGGTTTTTCAGTGACCGCTATAGCTATGTGGACTCTTATTTTCAAATACACTGCTGTACTGTTGTCAGTCTGCTCTGTTCCTCCGTGGATTAGCCAGTTTTTCCTCCTGTGTGTATGGGGAAGTGAAATCCGCTCCCTCCTACTCTGTCGCCATCTTCCATCCTCTGAGAGAAAATTTTTATTCTTACATCTTCAGAGTTACTTTTAAAAAATATTGTTTAGTAGTTATTTATTGAACTTGTTTTATAAATTGATAAAGGATATTGAATCATGCCCATCAAAACTGTCTGCATTGCATGTAGTAGTTTAAAAAGAATACACTTTGTTTTTCTATAGATTAACTTAGAGGAGCATGTTGCCACCCAATATAAGAAATAATGTGGCCTTTGAAAAATTGTACTTTAATTTCAACATATATTGGATTAAAGCAAAATTGCATTACAGTGATGATTCTCAGTCTTGGCTTTATGCACCCTCACTCAGTTCCACAGTACAACATTGTCTACAACAGTCTCTCTTTTTTCCAAGGTGTTCATGTTGTGTAGCTGTCTTCAGATCATGACATCCCCAGAAGCCTTAATATTAATGGCAATAATAACAACAGCAATACAAAATTTAAAGGACTTTGCCTTTACTGACATCATTGCCTGGATGTTGCCCTCATGTATGTTGATCAGTTCCAGTTTCTGGGACCTACACACAGGAATTGCCCAGGAAAGGACAGTTTGTAACATAGCAGATTCTCTGTCATTGAGGGGAATTTTCTATATTTTACTCTCTCTAGGCAATGTCATATTACTGTGACATTTGTTCCCCATGTTTTTATCCTCTTCATCATAACTGTAGAGCCATCTTCTCAATTATTAATATATGCCTGTGGATCTTGTTAAATTATAGATTCTAATTAAGTAGGGGGTTAACATTCTGTATTTCTAACAAGCTCCTCAGTAATGACCATGCTGCTGATATATGGACCCCGTTTTGAATACCAAACCTTACTTTTGAATAAAACTTTATACAATGTTCTATCATCTGCACTGTTCAATACAATAGCCATTAGCCACCTGTGGCTATTGAGCAATCAAAATGTGGACAATGTGATTAGGAAATTGAATTTTTTAAAAAATTTATTTTATTTTAATTAAATTTCAATAATTGTGTGTGGCTAATGGTTACTGTATTAGAAAATGATTAGACAATGCAGTTCTAGAGTAGGGACAAATCATCAAACTTGTTTTGCAAGAAGCCAAGTAGTAAATGTTTTAAGTATATTGGGCCATATGGACTCTGTCAGAAGTACTTAACTCCACCATTGTAACATGAAAAAAACAAACATACATAGATGTTATATAAACAGATGGGCATAGTTGTATTCTATTAAAATTTTATTGAAAAAAGCAGGTGGTATGCTGCATTTAGCCTGAAGGCTGTGGTGTGTAGACCTCTGCTTTAGAGTATAATGTAGTGATGTTAAAAAGATTTTATGAAGCATATTCCTAAGACTAAAATACGTGTCTTTCTTTAAATTTAAATCTGAGCTACATAAAACATTACTTTTGTTTTTAAAGTATAAAAATTCCATAATCAAATTGTCTTTTAAAAATTGAAACCTAATGTGCTAAGTTATTGTTTAAAATTATATATTGCCCATGAATGTTCTTAAGTGTTAGTGTATTGGATAGATGTTTTACACATACAAATGTGAGCACATGTACATTTTTGTATGCTTCTTGTCTTGAAATATTACTTTAGTTCCATTTAAACAATATAACCAGGCTTTGTGTTAAGTTATGCAATTAAATACTTTTGAAATACTAATCTCTCATCTTGATGCTTGTGGCAGTTATGTTACTCTTTCTTAGTATACATACTTATCAACATGAGAAAAATGTGTGTAGTCAGTCCCTGTTAATCTAACTGCATTTCTGTTTTGTTGTTAGTTTATATAATAGTTGCAAAAACTAATATTTCATATGTTTTATTAAGTTGGAAGTACTTTCCCAGTTGTGCTATCCATCTTGAAATGAATGGCATGCTGAGGCATTGTTAGTTTATATCATTAACCTTTAGAAACAATAGAAGTTAGAGTAATCTCTCACTGTGCTAAGCCCAAAATGTTTTTCTCTAAAATGAGCAATCTAAAGATAATCACATTTTATATATGCAAATAATTTCACATTTCTTATGAACACAATCTGTGTTTGAAAAATCATTATTTTACCAGTTTAATAAGCCATTAAACTGAAATAGCTATAATGTGCTTGGTAAAGATGATGTTATCAGGACATGGGTTGGAAGTTATGCCTCTGTTCTAGAAAAGAAAAACAATTGAGAACTATGCCATAACCAAAATGGCTTTCACTCAAAAGTGTTCTGGAACCTCAAGTGGCATGATCCTGAAAGGAATTGACATTATCTACCATCACCTGAAAAGTGGTCCAAATCACAATTTCCAAGGAGGATGTAGTAAATTGTGCTCAACTGGGGCTGGTGTTGATATCTGAGGTACACACATCTGGTAGAAGTGACAAGGTGGCATGCTCCTGGCCAAAGGAGATACTTGTCAGATGGGTTAGTGTGTCATGGTTGACCTGAGAGGGAAAGGATGGGAAGTTGTGGAACAGCAACTATGTCAGTGATTGGTTGGATAAGGACTAAGGAAAGGGGACAAGGGTATCTAATAACCCAAGTCTTGTATACTATAGCTCAAAATTGTGCCAATGAAGAAGTTAAGAAGATCTCACTAGAGACTTGGTATGTTATGTGGGATACAGGGAAAAGACCCCATGGATACTTGTGGCTCTATCCTAAGCATCTTAGATTGTGGTGTTAGGGCACATTGCTACTCTAGTAACCATAAGGATGAAGCTTCTGATATCTTATCAAGTAAGAGATAATGAAATAAGAAAAAAAGAATGTGGGTTTTAAAACCAAGGACAAGAAATTTTGGGTGCCTTTTATGTTGCAAGCTTCTACACCCCTTTTAAAACTGAGAAGGAAGTATCATTAGCAAATATGTTTTCCAATACAGTTGATCCTCTTTTCATTTTAATGCTGTTTTCATCATCATCATCATCATCATCATCATCATCATCATCATCATCATCATCATTATTTTATTGTTGTTCAAGTACAGTTGTCTTCATTTCCCCCCCACACAACTCCCCCCCAACCCCAGCTATCACCACCTCCCTTCCCTGATTCCAACCACCCCCCTTGGTTTTGTCCATGTGACCTTTATAGTTGTTCCTGAAAATACTTCCCCCTTCCCCTCCATTATTCCCCGCACCTCCCCTCTGGTTACTGTCAGATTGTTTTTAATTTCAATGTCTCTGGTTATATTTTACGTGTTTGTTTGGGGATTAGGTATCACTTGAAGGTGAGATCATTTGGTATTTGTCTTTCACTGCCTGGCTTATATCACTTAGTCTAATGCTTAAATCCATTCTCTTTAGCTGTGCAGAAGCTTTTTTATTTTGCTGAGATCCCCTTTCTTTATTCTTTCCTTTATGCCCCTTGCTCTAGGGGATATATTGGTGAAAATATTACTGCATGGAATATCTGAGATTTTCCTGCCTATGTTTTCCTGTATGACTTTTATGGTGTCATGATTTATATTTAAGTCGCTTATCCATCTTAAATTTATTTTTGTTTGTGGTGTAAGTTGGAAATCGAGTTTCATTTTTTTGCATGTAGCTGTCCACTCTCCCAACACCATTTGTTGAAGAGGCTATTTTTACCTCATTTTATGCTTCTGCCCCCTTTGTCAAATATTAATTGACCATAGAAACTTGGATTTATTTCTTGGCTCTCTATTCTGTTCCATTAGTCTGGGTCTGTTCTTAATGCAGTACCATACTCTCTTGATTACTGTGGCCTTGTAATACAGTTTGATATCAGGGATTTTGATCCCTCCTACTTTGCTCTTCTTTCTCAAAATTGCTGCAGCTATTTGGGGTTGCTTATGTTTATATACACATTTTTTTGAAGTGTTTGTTCTATAATTGTGAGATATGCCATTGATACTTCAATAGGCATTGCATTGAATTTGCAATTTGCTTTGGGTAGTGTGGACATTTTGATGATGTTAATTCTTCCAATCCATGACCATGGTATATGTTTCCATTTGTTTGTCTCTTCCTTAATTTCTTTCTTCAGTGTTGTGTAGTTTTATGAGTACAGGTCTTTTACCTCCATGGTTAGGTTTATTCCTAGGTACTTTATTTTTTTCATTGCTATATCAAATAGGATTTTTTTCCTGATTTCTGTTTATGTTATTTCATTGTTTGTGTACATAAATTCCTTTATCTTCACATTAGCATTCTCTATCTCTCCTTCTCTTTGCTTTCATTCCCATAGTACTTTCTGTATACTTCTAGATCACATCACTTCACCAGTGCTGCCTTGCAAATGAGTTTATATATTTTTATGCCCCATTTGACTGTGAACTTTTTGAGGGTAAGGATTATCATGTCCATCTCTGTATCTTCCATACTTCACATGGTGTCTGACTAAGATAAGTACCAATTAAAAAAAAGAAAGTTTAAATTAAATATCCAAAGTCAAATGATAATTATTTAAAATAAGTTAATTATAAAAGTGACCTGCTTAGAAAATGTTTTTAAAATGCATTAAGTAAAAAGAAATGTAATATATTTTACAAATTTGAAATTATACTCAACACAAATATTTAAGCTTACATTTAGACATTATGAGTGTTTCATTGTGTTATAAATGTACATTTCTTAAATTGTTATGATAAAATTATTGGTGTTCACCAAGCATTCCATTTGGCTCTCTGTATTTTCCATCCCCTCTGCAATTAGGGCTAAATGATTAATTCTGGATAATGGGTATAAACAGAATGGATAAGTCAGGAATATCCCTGTCCAGTGTGGCTCAGTTGGTTGGAGTATTGTCTGGTAGACTGAAAGGGCATTCGTTCAATTCCCAGTCAGGGCACATACTCAGGTTGTTGGTTTGATCCCAGGTTGAGGAGTATAGGAGAAGGCAACTGACTGATGTTTCTCTATCATATGGATGTTGCTTTCTCTCTGTGTGTCTCTCTCTCTAAAAGCAATGAATAAAAATGTCTTTATGCGAGAATAAAAAAATGTTTTAAAGAAATCAGGAATAAACTTAAGGGCCACAGTATGAAAGAGCTGGCATGTACTTTCAACCAGGTAATTTTTTAAATTTAATGTAATTAAAACAGGCTGTTTATTTTATTTCATTTTTAAATATATTTTATTTATTATGCTATTACAATTGTCCCATATTCTCCCCTTTATCCACTTCTGTCCTGTACACCTCTTCCCATCTGCTTACCCCCTTTAGTTTATGTCCATGAGTCGTGCATATAGGTTATTTAGCCTCTTAATTTTCTATATTATTCTTAATCTCCCCTGTTTATTTTCTACCTATCATTTATGCTACTTATTTCCTGTACCTTTCCCCTTCTCCCACTTCCATGGTGATAGCCACCATGTGATCTCCATTTCTGTAATTCTGTTCCTGTTCTGGTTGTTTGCTTAGTTTGTTTTTAGTTTTGGTTTTTTGGGGGTTCAGTTGTTGATAGTTGTGAGTTTGTTGTAATTTTACAGTTCATATTTTTCATCATCTTTATTTCTTAGATAAGCCCCTTTAATATTTTATATAATAAGGGCTTGGTAATGATGAGCTCCTTTAACTTGACCTAATCTGGGAAGCACTTTATCTGGTCGTCCATCATAAATGATAGCTTTGCTGGATAGAGTCATCTTGGATGTAGGTCCTTGCCTTTCATGACTTCAAATACTTCTTTTCAGCCCCTCTTGCCTGCAACATATCTTTTGAGAAATCTGCTGATAGTTTTATGGGAACTCCTGTGTAGGTAACTGTCTCTTTTTCTCTTGCTGTTTATAAGATTCTCTCCTTATCTTTAACCATGGGTAATGCAATTATGATGTGCCCTGGTGTTGCTTCCCTAGGTCCAAATTCTTTGGGACTCTCTGAGCTTCCTGGACTTCCTTAAAATCTATTTTCTTTGCCAAATTGGGGACGTTCTCCTTCATTATTTGTTCAATAAGTTTTCAATTTCTTGGTCTTACTCTTCTCCTTCTGGCACCCCTATGATTCACATGTTGGGATGTTTAAAGTTGTCCTGGATCTTCATAAGCTTCTCCTCATATTTTTAAATTCTTGTTTCTTCATTTTGTTCTGGTTGACTCTGTTTCTTCCTTCTGATCCAAACTATTGTATTGAGTCCTGGTTTCTTTCCCTTCACTGTTGGTACCCTGTACATTTTCCTCTATTTCGCTTTTCATAGCCTTCATTTTTTCTTCTATTTTGCAACCATATTCAAACCATCCTGTGAACATCCTTGATTACCAGTGTTTTGAACTGCGAATCTGATAGGTTTGCTATCTCTTCATCACTTAGTTGTATTTTTTCTGGAGCTTTGATCTGTTCTTTCATTTGAGCCATTTTTTCTTGGCATGCCTGTTAGGTAGTAAGGGGCAGAGCCTTAGGTGCTTGCCAGGCCAGGACAACCCACCACACTTCCTTGTGGTGCTGTATATGGGGGAGGGGTTTGAGAGAGAACAATGCCACTTGCTCAGTTCTCTGCCAGTTTTCAGTCACTTCCTCTGCTATCCACAAACAAATTGGGTCCTTGTGATATTGATTCCCATGTGGGTGGGTTTGTGTATATTCTAGGACTCTGTAGGTCTCTCCAGCAAAGTCTCTTGTGAGGCTGGGGATTTCTCCCACCATCTCAACCCTGGCAGGTTTTTTTTCAGTCAGAGGTTTTGAGGCTTTATTTCCCCCAAATAGAACCCTGGGTTGTGCAGGCTGTTTCACTCCCCAGTTTTTCCTCCCAATCTATCTACACTTAAATGTGGGACCACCTGCTCTGCCAGCCACCAGCAGCCACCTTGCCTGCCCTGGTCCTCCAGCTTCCATCTTGCTGCAAGTCCTCTCTGCCTGGCTTTCCATCTCTGGTCCTCCTACTGGTCTGGATGAATGTTTCTTCTTTAATTCCTTGGTTGTGGGACTCCCATACAGTTTGAGTTTCTGTATGTTCTCATTTTTTTCCTGGTTTTAGATTTGTTGTTGTCTTTTTTTGTTTGTGGGAGGTTGCACAGTGTGTCTACCAATGCCTCCATCTTGACCTGAACTCACCAATCTGTCCACCAGTTTATTTCTTTTTATGCTGAGTGATGGGGGACATCCTTGGTGGAATTTCCTTCAATCTTTGTCTTGGATTGACTGTAGAGGTGAGATGCTTTCTACTTCATTTTTGGAAAGGGAGTACAATTGGTAAGTAGAGTTTTATTTTGCTAAGGCACTGGGATTTCTAGGTTAATTTGTTATGGAAGAATAACCTGTTCTATCCTTTTTAATATAGCTATATAAAATAATATTGTATGGATACACAATGATTTGACAATTCCTTATTGTTTGGTCTTTTAATTTTATCTGTTATTTTTATAATATAAACTATGTTGTGATGAATATCTTTATATGTAAGTCTGAAAATTCATGGCAATTTTATTAAGGTAATTTTCTAATAATGAAATACTATGTACAAGAACGTGGGGATCTTTAAAGTCTGACTATATATTTCAAAATTTGCCCCCAGAAAGGTACTGCTCATCAGCAGTACCTTTAGTCTCATCAGCAATACATAGGGGTTCTAGTTTTACCATACATAATCAAATAGGGCATTTTGGTGTATTTTGGTTTTGGTATTGTTGAAGACTTGCAAATATGATAGGTGAAAAAATTACATTTGTTTTAAATCTGATTAATTTTAATAATAAGATGACTGTAATAATGACATATTCTTTGCAGTTGTCTCTTAATCAGTCATGGTTTTATAATTCTAAATAACATGAGCATGGTGGTAGAACCTGTTGAATACAATGATTTTTTTTTGAGACATAATAGAGATTAATCTGCCAATATAACCAGTGTTTCAATGATTTATGACAGGGCAACAATAATTGAATCATTACCTTTTTTCTTCTTTTGGCCTGTTCAGGCATTTATTCCTGAAATATAAGAAAAAAATACTAATGTGTAATGGCTGATTTCCTGAGATACTTTACAGATTCTAGGACAGCTCATCACTTAGGCTCTGTTCATCAAAAACTGAAAAAGATTCCTGACTACTACCCTGACTCTTACCCCAATGATGATGATGATAGTGATGATGATGATGATGAGAAAGAGAGAGAGAGAGATTGAACAATAATGGAATGGAAATATCATCTTGTGTAGTCCCTTCATTTTAAAGTAAACTCAATGTAGTGAAGGAAGTTCTCCAAGGTCCCAAACTCATAGCTTAAAATATAGTTGGAGTGAGACCCAAGCCCATGTCTTTTAGCTCTCATCGTGTGCTTGGGTAGCAGTAAATAGCTGATTGTTATTTCTTTGCCATCTTAGTAAATTTGTATGAGAAGCATTCATTCCATAGTTGTTGAATATATGTATATTTAGGATATTTGGCACTGTGGTAGATGCTCCACATTCACAGAAGTCTCACAATCCAACAGAGAAGACAGATGTGAAATCAAACAAGAGCTGTGATAAATATCTGTGAAGTAATATATTGAAAAAAACAGAGAGGCACTCCAACTGGACCATTAGGGAAGGTTGCTTTGAGGAGATGATTTTTATGTTGAGTTTCCAAAGATAAGAGTTCAAGAGCAAAAGTAGTATATTTCAAAGTTAAGAAAATGATAAACATGGATAAAACCTTTGAAAATAATGTACATGACAAACTAAAGATTCTGTTTTAGGGAGGAAGTAGAGCTCAGTGAGTAAGAGCTGACCTGAGTGCTAGCTGTGTTACTTATTTTTGTGACTTTGTAATTTACATGAATTAATCAAATAAGTTCAAAGTAAAAATTTTACTTTCCTCCAGTAAATCCAGTTGTGGTTTCACCTTGTAGAAACATAGTCTTATTTATGTGGATTCAAATATTAACAATATTTTTTGGGGAGAGGATCCAAGATGTCATTGGAGTAGGTGGCAGCTACACTAACGTTTTCCCAGGACATAACTTGAATTGCAACTAAATTATAGAAAAATCATCCTGTATAACCAACTGAACACTAGCTGGAGAGAAGCTTTACAACTAAAGACTTACATCACCAAATCGAGACTGATAAGGAGTACAGAGGTGTCAAAGGAATGGCTCATTTCCCACAGGCAGCAGCATCTCAAGTTCCAGAGGGATATTTCAGCAGCCAAGTGGTTCCCCTAGAAGTGTGGTATCTAAACTCCAAGTTGGTAACCCCTGCCTAGAGCCCCAGAACTGGAAAAGGAACCCCAAAACATCTGTCTGTGAAAAGCACTGAGGTTTCTGTCTGCTAGGGAGAGATGGCTAGATATGCAGAGTGCCTCTTAAAGGGCCAGAACATGAAATTTTATTTGCAGCCACTTACACTGGGCAGGGGCAGTGAAGAGTAGACTAAACCACATCAAGAAAGTTCAGATTTGGTGACTTTAGTGGGAGAAAGCTGAAGTGTCAGCCACCAAGGTCCCTGAGCTAAACATTCTTCATACTACAGAAGCCATCTTTTTTCCAGAAGAACACTTCCTTCCAAGTTGCTTCAGCATGAGGGTAAGCAATGGTCCAACCCACAGAAACCTCTGTCACCCAATTCTGCTGAATAATATTGCTGTAAGCACTTGCACTGATTAAGCTTAACTAAAACATGTAGGCAAATGCAGATCTATGTCAGCATTGAGAATTTATCTGGTCCTCCCCTGGGTCTGAGGCTTGTAAAATCAGACCATGGTATGCATCTTGGTTCTTTCTGCACACAACAAGGCACAGCAGAGGGAGCCACAAGCTGTGGATTACTGGTGGCTTCAAACAGCTTGCCCAGGCCCTGTAACAGACAGCATCTGACATAGGTCTGCACTAGAGTTTTTGCAGATCTACCTACCACATAAAAAGAAATACGAGGACTAATGCAAACTAGGAAGAAAGAAACAAAAGAATTCTCCAGAAGTAGAACTAAATGAAATAGAGGCAAGCAAATTATCAGATATAGAGGTTAGGGTAATGATTCCAAGGATGCTCAACAACATGAAAAAACAAAGAAATAATAAAAAAAGAACCAATCATAAATAAACAATGCCATATCTGAAATAAATAATACATTACAAAGAATAAACAGTAAATTAGATGAAACAGATGATTGAATCATGGATTTGGAAAACAAGATAGAAAAATATACCCAAATAGAGCAGCAAATGACCAAAGATTTTTTTTAAATGAAGAGAATTTAAGAAATCTTTGGGACAACATGAAGCATAACAATATTCACATCATGTGGATGCCAGAAGGACAACAGAGTGAGCAAGGTATCAAGAACCTATTTAAAGAAATAATGACCGAAAACTTTCCTAACCTGATGGAGAAAAAAAGGCATAAAACTTCAGGAGTGCAGAGAGTCCCAAACAAGATAAGAGGACCACACCAAGATACATCATAATGAAAATGATACATCTTGGAGGTAAGGAGAGAATCTAAAAAGCCACAAACGAAAAGCAGGTAGTTACCTACAGGGTCATTCCCCTTAGACTCCCATGCAATTTATCAACAAAAACATCTCAGACCAGAAAGGAGTGGCATGAAATATTCAAGGTGAGCAAATTCAAGAACCTACAACCCATGCTACTTTACCTAGCAAACCTATCATTTAAAATTTAAGGAGAAATTAAGATGTTTATCAGAAAAGAAAAAAAGCTCAAGGAGTTTGATACCACCAAGCCAGCATTATAACAAATGTTAAAGGGCTTACTTGAATAAGAAGAAGAAGAAGAAGAAGAAGAAGAAGAAGAAGAAGAAGAAGAAGAAGAAGAAGAAGAAAGAAGAAGAAAAGAAAATAGTTAAAATGGCAATAAATGTATATATATATAATCATTTTAAATGTAAGCGGCTTAAATGCTCTAATCAAAAGAAATAGGGTAGCTGAATGGATAAGAATAAAGGTCTTTATATGTGCTATCTCCAAGAGACCCATTTCAGTAGTAAAGACACACACAGACTAAACTAAATGAACAAGTAAAGATATTTCAGCAAAGAAAGATGGCAGAGAAGTGAATGGCAGTCACACTAACCTCCTATCAAGACCAATCTGGAATTACAACTAAATTGTGGAGAAATCACATGGAACAAACAACTGAGCAGTAGAGAGAGAGAGAAGCCTTATAACCTCAGATATACAGAAGAATCAACTTCAGCACAACCTGTCTGGTGAGAAATGCAGTGGAGACTCAAGTGGGCTGGCTGGGCACCCACAGATTGCAGCACCATAGGGATAATTAAGTGGCTGGCTGAATTCCCCTTAGAAGAATGGGGTCTAAACCCTAAGCTAGGATTTGCAGCCTAGAGCACCAGAGCCCAAAATGTACCCGGATAACAGAGTGGTGAAATGTGGCAGGGTTGCTCTCTGCCAGAGATGGATGGCTAGAGACACAAATAGCTATTTAAGGGGCCAATGCACAAATTTTCATTTGCAGCCGCTTACCCTGGGCTCCAGCAAAGACAGGGGCAGTATGGGCTGGAGACACATGAGGAAAGACTGAGGACAGAAGAGTTTGGGGAAAACTACGATATTAGACACTTGGATCCTGGTGCTAATCATCCCCCATACAGCAGCAGCCATGGTGCTCAGGAAGACTACTCCCTTCCAAGCAGCAGCAGCCTGAGGTGAAATAATAGCCCTGACACCAAGAGGAACTGTGCACTGGCCCTCTGATGCTTAAGCATAACTGCTGAGTGCAGATTGACTAGATTAACAACCAAAGGAGTCAGCCAGAGGCAGTAGATCAGCAGTCTTGAATTGGCTGACTAAGGTCAGATGGGATCAAAATCTGACATCACCAGAGGTGGATCCAGAAAGAAAAAATAGTGGTAAATACTAGAGGCTACCGATATGAAATCCACTGTGGTATTGTCCATAATTTGCAATATTTTCTTTCCTGCATAGCTTTTTAACATTAATTTCTTGTCCAGCAAATCTTTGCATATTAAGTCAATAGATTTTATACTATAATCTATTTCAATTCACATTTTTTGTCCCTCCCTCCATTACCCCATTTTACTTTCTTGTTTACTCTCATTATTTTTCAGTTTAACTATAGTTTTCTCTCTTGGAACAACTTGATTCCATTCCTCACTCTTACTATTTCTTGCCCTTCTAGACACAGAAAACCAATTTTCTTGTCAATGGTCATCTCACATCCTTTTTCCCCAGTCTTAAAATACCCATGTTCTCTCTACACCTTTAGCAATCCTTGCTAGTTGATTGTAGGTAGGGTAGCTGTTGCATTTATTTATTTTTCAATTTTATCTTAGATTCACTAATTTTGTATTTCAAATATCAAATTTTACTGGTCCCTTCCACTGTTTTTTGTTATTTCAAACTTTTATTTTTGCCTTCTTTTGGCCTGTTATTTTCTTATTTATTTCTTCTATTTCTCTTTCATCCTCCCCTTTTACTACTCTTTCTTCTCTTTTTTATTTTTTCATTTTTCTTTCATTACTAATTTTAATATTGCCCTGTATTAGCCTGTTTTTTGTTCCTTACTTGTTGTGTGGCCTCTCCCTTTATCATTTCAAAGTCACTTCCCATTCCTCTAGATATCTCTTAAGCTTTTTGTTCTTCCTGTTTGCCTTCTTATTCTCATATTAACTATATTAATTTTAGTTCATTTGTTGTTGATAGTGCTGTGGTGAATCTTTCTCTCTCATTTGATTTCTATATTTAATTTATATTTATTACTTTTTCTTCCTTTTCCTTTCTCTATTTTATTTTATTTTATTTCATGTCATTTTAATTCCTGTTTAAACCTAATACTATATGCTTCCCTTCCCATACTCCATTCCATGTTCTGCATTCCTCTTTTTACTCATGACATAAATTTTACTTTCTCTCCTTGCATTGCTTTTACTCCCAACTCTTATTAGCACTCCTCCCTCTACCCTCTCAAAATCATTTTATTTTAGTAGGTCAACTCTTATTCATTCTTCTTTTCTATAATAACCTTAATCTCTTTATGTCCATATTAATACTGGTTAATTGACTATTTATAGTGGAATTGGGGGTGGGGTGGGAGTGGAGATTATTTTTGCTGGTGTGGGCTTTCCCCCTAGGCTTTGTGGTTTTGTTATGGCAGACCTGCACAGTAGCACACAAGTGGTGATGGGCAGAGGGACCCTCAGTCAACCAGATAGAGGGAAGGACCCACCAAAGAAAGACCCAACAATAATCAAAATCCAATTACATCCAGAAAACTAACATAAATGGCATAAAGCACATCCTGAGAGCATCAAGTTCAGGATATCAAGGATACTGCACCAGTGAACCTCAGAGAACTAACATACAAGTTCATACCACAAAGCCAGAAAGTCAAAACAGAGCAATTTAAGAAGAAGAAGCAAACAAGAAGAGTTTCACAAATAAAGGGAAGACAAAGAAACAACCCCCAAATGAAAAGAAAGTAGGAATCATCAGAAAGAGTACTAAATGAAATAGAGGCAAGTAAACTGTCAGATATTTATTTCAAATCAATGGTTATAAGGAAGCTCAATGAACTCAGTATGAATTACCAACAACCACAGGAAAGCTATAAGGAACTGATTGCAAACTATATCAGCATGAAAATGGACTTATAAACAATCAACATGGGCTAAGAGGAAACGAATAATACAATTTCTGAATTGAAGAACATAGTAGAAGGAATCAAAAGGCTAGATGAAGCAGAGGATCAAATCAGCAAGCTGAGGACAACGTAGAAAAAAGCTGAGAAAGCTTTTTTGCTCAAGGTGAGAAAGAGCAAAAAAAATAAAAAAAAAAAACAACAAAAGGGCATTAAGTAAAATGCAGGACAACGTGAAGCATAATGATATCCATATAATACAGATACCAAAAGGAGAAGAGGAGGAGCAAGGAATAGAAACCCTGTTTGAAAAAGTCATGATGGAAAACTTGCCTAATTTGATGAGAGAAAACATCACACAAGTCTAGCAAGCACAGAGGGCCCCAGTCAAGAGGAACCCAAAGAGGCCCACTTCAAGGCACATCATAATTAGTGGCAAAATTCCAAGACAAAGAGAGAATCTTAAAGGCAGCAACAGAGAAACATGAAGTAATATACAAGGCAGCCTCAATAAGGCCAGCAGCTGCCTTCTTAACGAAACACTAAGAGACAGAAGGCAATGGCAAGAAATACCAAGTAATGAAAAGCAAAGGAATGCAACCAAGACTACTCTCCTCATCAAGAATCTCAATTAAAATGGAAGGCAAAGTACAGATATTCCCTGAGAAAAGAAAGTTAAATAATACACCTCTGTTAAAATGGCATTATAAAATATGCTAAAAGAACTGTGTTAGGAAGATAGGAAAAGAGGGGTTGGGGATGCAGGGACAAAGGAAAAAAATGGCAATGAATGAGAGCTAATCAACAACAACCTAAAATTTAAATGGATTAAATGTTGTAATCAAAATATATAGGGTAGTGGAGTGGATAAGAAAACATGACCTACATATATGCTTCCTACAAGAGACTCATCTCAGAAAAAAAAAGACATACATATACAGAAAGTGAAGGGTTGGAAAAATACATTCCAAGCAAATGGACAGGAAAAATAAGCCAGGGTTGCAATACTTATGTCAAGTAAAATTGACTTCAAAACAAAGGACATAAAAAGAGACAAAAAAGGATAATTCATAATACTCAAGGAAAGAACCCATTACAAAGATATAAATATTTTTAACATATATGCACTCAACATAGGAACACCCAAATATATAATGAAAATCTTGGAAAACTTCAAGAAAAATATAGTCTGCAACACAGTTATAGTAGGGGACTTTAAAGTCCACAGTCAATAATATATAGATCATCCAAACAAAATGTCAACAAGGGTACTGTGGAACTGAAAGATGCAATATATATACACACACACATCTTATATTTTACATCATTGGGCTTAAAAGTTATATAACCTTTAATCCTAAAGAAGCAAAATATACATTCTTTCCAAATGCACATGGAAGATTTTTGAAAATATAACTCATGATAGGACACAAACCAAGCCTCAACAGTTCAAGAAAACTAAAATCATATCAAACATTTTCTCACAACCACAACAACTTGAGACTAGAAACATTTCAAGGAAAAATTCAAAAATATTTAAATTCATGGAGATTGAATAGCATGCTATTAAACAATGAATAGGTTAATAATGAGATCAAGAAGAAATCAAAACTTTCTGCAAAAAAAAAAAAAATGAACACACCATAGTCCCAAACCTAAGGGACACATCAAAGGCAGTCTTCAGAGGGAAGTTCATAGCATTCATGGCCTACCTAAAAAAATGTAGAAATATTTCAAATAATCAACCTAAGCCCATATCTACAAGACCTGGAAGAACAACAACAAACAAAGCCCAGACAATGTAGAAGGAAGGAAATAATTATGATAGAAACAGAAATAAATGACATAGAGACTAAAAGAACAATTCAAAGGATCAATAAACCCAGGAGATGGTTCTTTGAAAAGATAAACAAAGTCAACAAGCCTTCAACCAGATTTATGAAGAAGAGAAAAGACAAACTATACCACAGAAATACAAAGGATTGTAAGAAATTATGATGAACAAGTATATGTCAAGATATTTGAAAATTTGGGTGAAATTGACACTTTTCTAGAAAAATATAATGTTCCAAAACTGAATCAAGATGCATCAGAAAGCCTGAAAAGACTGATACCAGTTGGTGAAATTGAAGTTGTAATCAAAATACTCCCAGCACACAAAAGCCCTGGATATGATAAGTTTCACAGGAAAATTTTACAAAACATATAAGGAAGAGTTAACCTCTATTCTTCTCAGACTATTCCAAAATATCCAACAAGAGGGAAGATTCCCAAACCTTTTTTATGAAGCCTGCATCATCTTTATCCACAAAACAAAGCTGAAATAAAGAAAGAAAACTACAGGCCAATATTGCTGATGAACAGAGATGCTAAAATCTTCCACAAAATATTGGCAAACCACATCCAGCAATACATAGAAAACATCATAAACTATGATAAAGTGGGATTCACCCCAGGGATGCAAGGAAGGTACAATATCTGCCAATAAATAAACATAATCCATCACATAAACAAAAGGAAAGGCAAAATCACATGATCATATAAATAGATTCAGAAAAAGACATTTGATAAGGTACAGTACCCATCTGTGATAAAAACACTCAGCAAAGTGGGAGCAGAGGGACTATACTTCAACAAAATGAAGACCATATATGAAAATTCTACAGCCAAAATAATACTCAATCAGCAAAATCTAAAAGTTTTCCAAGATCAGGAGCAAGAAAAAAAAGTCCAATTTCACAATTCCTATTCAACATAGTTTTTGAAATAATAGCCACAGTGATTTGACAAGAAAAAGAAATGACAGGCATCCAAATTAGAAAGGAGGAAGTAAAACTGGCATTGTTTGCAGATGACATGATAGTGTACTTAGAAAATTGTACAGACTCCAGAAAAAACTACTCAACCTAATAAGTGAATTTGGCAAAACAGTTGGATACAAAGTCAATACTGAGAAATCAAAGGCATTATTGTACACCAACTGTGAAATATCAGAAGCTGAAATCATGAAAAATGTCACAGTTGGTATAGCAAGAAGAAAAATAAAATACCTAGGAATAAATCTAACCTAGGAGGTAAAAACCTGTACTCAGAAACCTGCACAACCCTGAAGAAAGAAATTAAGGAAGACAGAAAAAAATAGAATCATTGGAAGAATTGGATTGGAAGAATTAACAAAATAAAATTTTACATACCATCTAAAGGAGTTTATAGATTCAATGCAATCCCCATTAAAATAACAATAACATAGTTTACAAATAAACAAAAACATTTCAAAAATTTATATGAAACCCTAAATGACCCTGAACAGCTGCAGCAATTGTGAGAAGAACAAAGTAAGAGGGGTCACAATATTTGACATCAAACTATATTGAAAGGCCAAGGTAATCAAAACAGTCTGGTACTAGCATATGAACAGACACATGGGCCAATGGAACATAACAGAGAGTTCAGAAATAAACTCAAGACTCTATGGTCAATTAATATTCTAGAAAGGAGGCAGCAGCATAAAATGGAGCAGAAATAGCCTCTTCAACAAATGGTGTTGGGAGATCTGGACAGCTACAGAAAGAAAAATGAAATTCGACTACCAATTTACACCATACACAAAAACAAACTCTAAATGGAAAAAAATATTTAAATATAAATTGCAACATCATAAATATCCTAGAGGAGAAGGAGAGCATATGCAGGAAAATCTCAAATATTCCACACAGTAATATGTTTAATGATATGTTCCCTGGAGCAAGGGACATAAAGGAAAGATAAAACAAACATGATGTAAGCAAATTAAAAAAGTTGCTGCACAACTAAATAAAACATTAGCAAAATGAAAAGGGAGACAAGTGTATGTGAAAATATATTTGGCAATGATATCTGGGACAAAGGTTTGATCTTCAAAATGTATAAAGTACTCACATGTCTCCACTCCAGGAAGACAACCCAAATTAAAAGTGGGCAAAAGATCCGAAAAGACACTTCTCCAAGAAGGACATACAGGGTGCCCAGAGACATCTGAAAACGTGCTGCAGCATCGCTAGTGATCAGATAGATGCAAATTAAAACCACCATGAGATACCACTTCACACCAGTCAGAATGGCCATCATAACCAAATCAACAAACAAGTGCTGGCTAAGTTGTGGAGAAAGGGGAACCCTAGTACATTGTTGGTATGAATACAGACTTGTGCAGCCAGTGTGAAAAACAGTATGGCATTTCCTCACAAATCTAAAAATGGAACTCCCTTTTGATCTGGCAATTCCACTACTGCGATTATACACTAAGAATCCTGAAATACCAATTCAAGATAACCTAGGTACCCCAATGTTCATAGCAGTAAAATTTACAATATCCAAATTTTGAAACATCCTAAGTGCCCATCAGTAAATAAATGGATCAAACTATTATGGTACATTTACACAATGGAGTGCTATATGGTGGAAAGGAGGACCTCCTACCCTTCATGGCAGCATGGATGGATCTGGAGAGCATTATGCTAAGTGAAATAAGTCAGGCAGTGAAAGACAAATACTATATGACCTCAAGTATATGTGGAACTTAATCAGCAAAACAAACATGGAAGCAAAATAGAACCAGAGACATGGAAATAAAGAACAAACTAGCAGTAAACAAAGGGAAAACGGGAACAGATACCAGGGGGGGAAAGGGAAGGGTCATCAAGGAACATATATAAAACACACATGGACAAAGCCAAAGGGGTGTTGGAACAAATATGGGAGGTGGTGATTGGTAGGGTGGGGGGAATGTTGGGGGAACATGGAGACAACTGTATGTGAACAATAATGACAAAGAAGTAAGTCAACAAACAAAAAATCCATGATATGCCATGTAATCCTGCAGAAGTCTCTTCTAGTGGACTTACAGCAGTTTCCAATTTTTTTAAGTGGATTCTTTTTTAAAAGATGCATCTCTGCAGAATTGTTGGGAGGGTTTCATAAATTTATATATATATATATATATATATATATTTAGTGCACACTCGTGGTATCTGTCCCATTTCCAAATTTCTGCATACTTTGCAGCCTTTAGCAGAATATTACAGCTTGGCACTGGAAGTGCCTTGTCAATTTGGAGAGCTAGAAGTTCCTGAGAGTTTTACCATCTCTGCTATGGGTTGAGTGAAGGCAAGAGCTGAGAGGCTGGTACGGGAGAACAAAGGCCCAGCTTCATTGTCACAAGGTAGAATAAACTCTGAAGTGTAATTTATTCTCTAGCATTTCCCTCAGGATCAGAATGAAGCTGGGACTTCACTTTAAAGTTTACCCTTGTGTGGCTTCTTATTATTCCCTCTCCTGCTTCCTCTACTCTCTTATTCTTTTCTACTTGGAGCACATTCTTAATACCTCAGTCAAATTCTTTGCTCAGGTTCTACTTCTGGGAGAACCTAGCCTAGGACAGTATGTGAATGAAAGTGATTTGTAAACTGTTAATAGGCTACATATGTCCTGGTTTGCCTCTGATGTTCCTGCAATATGCCTGCTGTCCTCGTGTGCTTATTAATAGCACCTCCTGTCACTTGCAAAAACATAAATTGTATTGTAACCTTTAGCATAAAGTACTCTAGAGATGCTTGGTAAAATAGAAAGTGAAAATAATGATGATAACAGAACTCAGTCAAGCAAGAAATTCACCTAATTTTTCTTCACTCATTGAGTTGCTTGGCATCAAATAGAAATTTCAAGACTGAGTATTATGATTTTTATTTTCTTTTTTAAGTTTTATAAAATTATTGGGGTGACATTGGTTAGTAAAATTATATAGGTTTCAGGTGTACAATTCTATAATATATCGTCTGCTTATTGTACTCTGTGTTCACCACCCAAAGTCGTCTCCTTCCAACATCATTTATCCCCTTTTCACCCCCTTCTACCTTGCCCCACCCCTTCCTCTGGTAATCACCATACTGTTGCCTGTGTCTATGATTTTTTTCTTAATTCCTTCACCTTTTTCTCTGAGCTGTGCAACCCCTCTCCCCTCTGAAAGCTCTCAGTCTGTTCCCTGATTTTTCTGAAATAACACTCTGAGTGTGGTGTGCTTCTTACTCCCTACCAGATGGATACAAGAATAAGAAAGCACTTTGATGATGATGAACTCTTTTAGTTTTATGTTGTGTTGGAAACACTTTATCTTCCCTTCCATTCTAAAACATAGTTTTGCTTGGTAGAATAATCTTAGATGTAGTCCTTGCTTTTTATCACTTTGAATACTTCTTTAGTGACCTTTCTAGCCCTCGAAGTTTCTTTTGAGAAACCAGCTTAATGTATTATGGTAACTACTTTGTAGGTAAATATTTGCTTCTCTCTTGATGCTTTTAAAATTATCTCCTTATCTTTAACCTTTGACATTTTAATTATGGTGTGTCTTGGTGTGGTCCTCTTTGTGTCCATCTAGTTTGGGACTCTCTGTACTTCCTGGACTTGTGTGTCTATTTTCTTCACCAAATAGTATAATCAATTAAGTATAGTTAAATAAAGTATTTTGAAAACTAATTGCTTTAAAAGTGGATATTGGGCCCTGGCTGGTGTAGCCCAGTGGATTGTGCACGGGCCTGTGAAGCAAAGGGTCACTGGTTCGGTTCCCAGTCAGGGCACATGCCTGGGTTGCAGGCCAGGTTCCTGGTGGGGGACACATGAGATGCAACCACACATTGGTGTTTCTCTCCCACTCTTTCTCCTTCCCTTCCCCTCTATCTAAAAATAAATAAATAAAATATTACAAAAAATAAAAGTGGATATTGGCAAAGTTAGTTATTGATAAAATTATTTACATAGATTCCAATGAATCATTATTAAAAACCATTGATTATGTGTAAATGACATTTTTGTTACAAAAGTAATGAACAACCATATTAATAGCTATGGTAAGTATTTGTTTTTTATTTTCAACATTCTCCGATTTTACCTATACATAAGTTTTACTACCAAATATGTACCAATGAGATGCATCAAAACCTTGCACCAATCACACAAGAGAATAGAAAGTTCATTTGCAAGGCAGAAAAGTATCTTTGTGTAGATGTTTGTTTGCTACTTGGAGAGGCTGAGTTGGAAACTAATATATAAACATCATTTAAGATAGCCTCTGGTAAGTTGCAAAATGTGGTCCAAATTTTAAGACCAATCAAAGTGCAAGAAAAAAAAGAATTCTCTTACACAATGGATATAGCCACATCAGACAGCAAAAAGGGTTAACTACTACCAGAATGTCTGTGTCTTTCCAAAAAATATTAATGATTGACTGTCCTTGAACAAATGAGGAATGAGTATAGAAACTTGGATTGTGCTCAAACTCACCTAAATACAAATAAACACATAGAAGCCTTTCTCCTCAAAATTACATTAAGGCACATTACCTAAGTCTCCTTATTGTAACATAGTAATGTGTGCTAAAAACTTTTAAGGAAACAATTGTTATTAAGTATAATAAAAACATATATCTTCTCTAACAGTTATTAGGCTCTTAATATGCTGAAAATTATAAACTGATAATATTCATTCATTCAAAAATTCCTTCAACATTTGTGTAATGATCATGTATTATGGGCCAGGTGCCAGGTTGGGCCCATAGCAGTGAAAAACAATCCTTTTCCTCATGAAGTTAAAGGTAAAAACCATGCCCAATAAAATGTTGCTTTGTAATTCTTCTTCATACTGTATTTTGTTGTATGTAATGCACTCCTATGTATTATGCACATCCACATTTTTGGTCCAAACTTTCAGGAATTTTTTTTTTAATTTTTAAGTCAATTTTTTATTCACTCATATTTAGATACTTATTTTTGTATTATAAAGGAATTTTAGCATTTACTTCTAAACATATTATGGTACACATTTTATGTAACAAATAATTACAAAACACAAGAAGAGATACAAGGGATTTCAGGTACTACCCATGTGGAATGTGCATCCTTATTTTACCCTCAAAGATTTAGGCAAAAATATGTGCATTATGCACAGCAGAATACAGTGTGTGTGTCTGTGTGTGTGTGTGTGTTTAAAATTTAACAGGTTAAAATTTTTAACAGTGATAAGATATAATTTGTTTTGTTCAGTCAGAGGGTTATAAAAATTACTACTAAAGTACATATCAAACAAAAGGGTATTTTAGAAGTGGAGGTAAGTTAAAGTTTGATTAAACTAAGAAAAATGTCATAAATTTTTCACACAATACATCCTTGGTTGTTTTTTATTGTTACCCTATTACAGTTATTTCAATTTTTCCCCCTATGCCACACTCCATCCAACCCATCCTGTGCTCCCACAGTCGATTCCCACACTGTTATCCATGACCATGGGTTATTCATACATGTTCTTTGTCTAGCACCTTCCCCTTCTTTCCACCATTTTCCTTTGCCCCTCTCCACTCCAGTCACTTTTAGTCTGCTCATATTTTTATGCCTGTGGTCCTATTTTGTTTGTTAGTTTATTTTGTTCATTAGATTTCACTTATAAGTTAGATAATATGGTAGATGTCTTTCACTGACTGGCTTATATACTTAGAATAATGGTCTCCAGTTGTATCCATGCTGTCACAAGAGGTAGGAGTTGGTTCTTTCTTTCTGCTATGTAGTATTCAACTGTGTAAATGTACAACACATTTTTTTGGCAT
>PVKM010015537.1:0-27778 GCA_004027735.1 Carollia perspicillata
ACACACATTGATGATTCTCTCCCTCTCTCTCTCCCTTCTTTTCTGTCTAAAAAATAAAATAAAATCTTTTTTAAAAAAATTGGAATTATCTTCTGGAGAGCAGGCCCTTTGTAGTCCATACAGGCTTCCCCCATTAGATGAGTGTTCTAGGAACCCATCTTGTATCAGTGGGCCAGCTGGTGGTGTTGTGAGAGGCTTTGTTCAGCTTCAGTGAAATTTTTTGGAAGACTTTCAAAGTGTTTGCCATTTTCTTGATGGGTGATTTACAAGTGCAGCTGCCCACACCATGGTAGTGTTAAACAGTTTTTGACCAAAATTGGCATGACCCCCATGCCCCACCCTCCCTATTCACCTGATCTTGTCCCAAACTTTTTTTTTTGTTTTCCGGATGTAAAAAGTCCTTAGAGGAAAACAGTTTACTGATTTGGAAGATGTAAAAGAAACAAACAAACCCTGCAGAAGCACTAAAAGGCATCAAAATAGACAAGTTTAAAACTGTTTTGAGCAGTGGGAAAAAAGTCTCGATGAGTGTATTGCATCAGAAGGAGAGTACTTTGAAGGTGACTGAAGTTTAAATGTGTAAGAGTGCATAATTTTTTAGAAATAAATTCTTTTTTGGGAGGTTCATAAGATCCTTCTTGCTATGTTGGCATTTCTACCGCAACTAAAATCCTGTTCTGTCCAGTGGTTCCTTTAGTCAGTCATTTGCTATCAACAGACACACCAAAACCATGGTTTCCCTTATTGGAACAACAGCTAGAGACTTTCCGAAGTGTCTGTTCCTCTGAATGCCCTCAAGGACGGAGGAACTCTGGTGCTATGTGGTTGATCCAAAATCCCTTTGTTGACATGTGTTAAATGAAATAGCACAGGTAAGGCACCTGACATGTAATTGGTCAGTTCAGTAGATTTTAGCCTTTTAGTGCTTCTCCTGCCCTTTCTGGAAATTGCCAGATGGCTGTGACAGAGTAAAGGGATCTTACTAAATTTCTTTTAGCCCTAAGATTGGTGGTATTAACTGGACTGACTTTGGCACAGTGACCTTTTCAGCTTCTGTGAAGAGGCCTGTGACTCACATACCCCACGTGCAAGTAGGCTTATCCTTGGCTGTAGTTCTATCTTGTCTTCATTGTGTTAGGCTAGATGGTCCCCACATTTATGGTGTGCTTCTCAGATTTTCAGGGGCTTGTGGTAGAGGGCGTGGAGGTACAGTAATAGTAACTTGACTGAGTTTGACTTACCACAGGAAGCTTCTCTCTTGAGTCTCAGTGCTCTACCAAGGAAAAAAAATCTAGTAATTCTCTAGAGGCTGGTTGCACATGTGTTTAAGAAGCAGTTCGGCCCTGGCTGGTGTAGCTCAGTGGATTGAGTGCAGGCCTGTGAACCAAAGGACTGTGGTTCGGTTCCCAGTCGGGGCACATGCCTGGGTTGCAGGCCGGTTCCCAGCGGGGGATGCATGAGAGGCAGCCATGCACTGATATATCTCTCCTTCTCTCCTTCCTTTCCCCTCTAAAGATAAATAAATAAAATCTTTAAAAAAGAAGCAGTTCTTCAGAGCTAAAACACCTTTCATTGGTACAATGACGTATAAGTCTGTGCTCTTTAGATTCAGGTCATCCCGAGAGGAGTACCAGGTTTGGATATGATTTAAGAAGAGTAGTTTTACGGTTGTTTTGGAGGTGTAGATATGCAGGGAAAGGCTTTATAACTTAGTTTTGCCAAACTACCTGTCACTGCTGATGAGAGTGATGGAGGTCACAGTGGAGAGAACTTTGAGCTTCTCCTGGTCAGTGGGCCTCTTGACAGTGAATGCCCAGTGAAGCAGATGTGGAATGCTCTTGGCAAGCAGGAAGCGCATGCTTCGGGGAAGCAGTAGCACTTAGCTATGAGAAAGTTGGCTCCTTTGAACTATGTGTGGAATGTCCAGAACCGGTCATTTACAAGTGGTTGCCATGGATCAGGTGTGTGGGACTATACAAAGTACACATTTTCAAATTTCTTTGAGTTCAGGACCAACTGAGAATGGGGGGAAAGGATAAAAATGAAAACATTGTAAATATCACCATGTTTGAGGGAGTCTTAATTACGTGGCTAGTTTAAGTTCTGTAGGGCTTTAGGGAAGAGGGGATCAGTGTGGGCAGTAGTGGCTAAAGGAAGCTTCATGGTTTTAAGGTTTGAAAGAGGTAGGGTTTGGATATTCTAAGTGTGTGTGCTTTTGCAAGTCAGGTTTTGGTTTTGCTTGCATTTTACAGTGGAGCTTTGCAGTTTTCATGCTGAATGAATGTTTTGGTGACCCTGGGTAGGGAGTCAAAAGACCATCGGCCTGTTGGTCTTCCTTCAAAGGAGTGCATAGCTTGTTTCATCGTTTGTAAAATTAAGGCCCCTGTACTAACATTTAACAGCAGGTACAGCCTGCAAGGGGAATGCTGCCCCCTAGTGGAAAACCTGTGGTCCACACTGACAAATATGCGTTGCTTTTACCAAGCTATTGGCAAAACACACATCATCCTTCCAGCTGTGGAAGAGAGGAGACAGACTGGAAGAATAATGGCCTGCCTTCATCAGATGTTTAGAAGAGCACACCAGTCAGGGGGGATTTTGGTAGAGGTTTCCTGTTAGTTTTTTGTACTGACGGTGACATGAAGTCTTGATGTGCTACTCATTAAATGCTTAGTCTTGGAAAAACTAAGAAGGTTTTCCTGAGTATACTTATGATTATTTGTTTTAAAACTTTATTCTTTTAGTCTGTAAAAATTAGAATAACAGCATAAAACCTAGGACATCTGACTGATAAATTGGACAACTTACCCAGATTCTTGTGATCTCATATAGCTCGTTCACTTCACCTTTTTTTATACAGAAAACACTGAGTTTTCTGAGTTTTCACCTGGTTTTCTCCATCACATTTTCAGTACAGAATAAAATACCAACTCAGGCATGGATTCCAGTCCCAGCTCCACAAAGCTCTGAGATCTTGGGAAAGTTGTGTAACACGCTGAGCCTGAATTTTTTTTATCTGAAAAATGTATGGACAATAATATTCACCTTATGTAGGGTATGAGGACTAAGTGAGATTACAAGTTATAAAATACATATGTCACATTCTGGACATATACTAATAGGTCTAATCCATTATACTGCCTTCTTCATCCTCTTGCTCAATTTAGCTGCAGCCTAACTTTTGAGCCTTATAGTAGCTATTACGTGCCACCCTCCCCGCAACACATGTATGTGTTGGCACATGAGTACATGCATGCACATAAACACACATGCACATTGGACTGCTTACAAGTAGATACTCGTGGTCTCCTAAACACAGCCTGCGCTTTCCTCCCTCTGTGTTTTGATCTGCAGGTTCCCCTTGGCCTTAAATATGTTTCTCTTTCATCTCTTTCAAAATCCTACCCAGCTTGTGAGTCCCAACTGGCCACTTCCTGTTAAGCTTTTCTTTATCCTTTCAGTTGTAATTAATCTCATGCCTTCTTTTCACTTCACTGTTAATGTGCACCTTTTTTGTAGAAGTTAGTATGTAACGCCTTATATTGTGGTTAGAGCTTTTTGTATGAGCCTTTTCCCAAACCCTGAGCTTCTAGGAGCACAGGTCATAATTTCTCCCGGGGCCTTGCACGTGTAAGCACACAAACAAGGTCGTTAGGATCTTAAAGTTCAAAACAAAATGAAACAAAAAACACCCTCTTTACATTTGTTTTGATTTCTAGATTTAGATTAAGCATAGAAATATATTAATTATTGTTGTTTGCTACCATTAAGTATCCATGCGTTAGATGATGAAATGGCGAGTTGGTTTTAAATATTGTTTTAGTTTCTTGATGATTCTTTAAGTTTCCTAGATCTTAAATTAATATGAAGAATAAAAATAGTTACTAGGCAGAGGTGTTTTTTGGAAAAAGAGACCGTCATCCCACTCATAGAAGTCTGAAAATAATTTACCCAGTTAAGAACAGGATTGAGTAGAAATTTCACTGAGGTAATAAAATCCACTTGGATGACAAGAATTGGGCTGCTTGGTTATGAGTAGTCGTCAGTAGGACCTACACTAGAAAACGGGTTGGGGAATGGGATGGTTAAGTAGACAGTGGCCTATATGCAGTACGTACTGCTGTGTAGCAGTTAAGAAGGAGAAATCTGCAGGCACTGAAGTTTTGGGAAAGATCGTATTAAATGAGAAAACTCAAGCAAGCCATAGAACAGTGTATACATTATAATCCCATTTACAAATAGTTTTTAATTTTTTGTACATTTATATTCATACAAAAGCATAAATAATGTGTATCTTGTAAAGGTTTAGAAAGATATACACCAAGTTCATAACCATGGTTACCTCGCAGAAGGAATGTGTGGGTATAAGGATGAGGAACTATGAAGGTGGACTTTCTGTTTTTGTTCCCTTTGCTTCTTAATAGCTTAAATTCTGTAGCAGAAGAACATATTTATATGTTGCTTAAACAACTAAAAAAGAAAAGAGCCCTGGCTGGTGTGGCTCAGGGGATTGAGCACTGGCCTGCGAGCCAAGAGGTCGCCGGTTCAATTCCCAGTCAGGGCACATGCCTGGGTTGCAGGCCATGTTCCCCGTTGGGGGTGTGCAAGAGGCAACCAACTGATGTTTCTCTTGCACAACCATGTATCTCTTCCTCTCTTTCTCCCTCCTCTCCCATCTCTCTGAAAATTAATAAATAAAATCTTTAAAAAGAAAGAAATGAAACACCAGAAAGGAGCAGCATTGGGAACAGAATTTTTTTAGGCTCTAAACTGCAAAAACAACCTCAGTACCAAATTTATCTTAACTCCCATCATCCATTTTCAGGTTTTTGGCTTTGGGCTACTGTCATTTAACAATTTTTTTAAAAGTGGGGGAGGGGTTAGAAATAATTTTCAGAGTAATTTTAACAAATATTATTTTCACTGGCAGAGGTACAGCCATAGTTTCATTTCCAGTTCCTTTTGCAAGTTTCTGTTTAGGGAACCTTAAATCATTTATCTCTAAAGAATTATCATGCCACTGCTTTCATACTATCTCACTCAGAAAGCTTTGGAGAGGGAAGTATAGACCAGGAGGGAAAACATTGAACAGATTCATGTTCAGCTTATCACATATCTCTTGTATTGCTATCTTTTTCCTGGGATATTTCCTTGCTCTGTGGCTCTGTGTGAAATCAATCAACACACATGTATTCCAGGTTAATGGCAAAATCTGGCCTTTGGGGTTTCAGCTAGAATTAGCTCAGTGCATCAACCATTGGTTAAATATACCTGGTTAGCCTAATTCTGTTCTGCAGCTGCCAGTCACCATTAACTCTAGCAAAGCATTTTACAAATAATAAGTAAATGTACATACAGTAAAAGAAAACTTAGATCACTACATTTTAAGTACTTTACATATTGACTCAATTTTTACAGCCTAAACTTAACAGCACTCTCTACTTTTATTTTAAATAAGTTTTGTCTTGTTCACAAGTTCAGTGAAGATTACAGATAAGCAAAGAGGGAGCATTAGAACACACTTAAACTCTTCCCATTCATTCCATGTTAACTGCTGTTAACATTTTACAGAGAAAAAGAATTGTACAGGAAAGCGAACTGACAAGGGAGGAGGAAAGTGGAGAGGCATATGCAGGGTCCGGCAGAATGAACGCGTGCTGCAGTGTGGTTGGTAGGCTGCGGGAAGGTCTTGCATGAGGTGCGCAGCAACTTGAACATTTCACCTAAAACGTCATATGGGGTGCTTGAGTGTGACTGTGTTATGTTACAGAATTACATGCTTATGGCTTTGTAATAAATTTTGTAATAAAAAGGGGGGAAAGCATTATTTGTGCTGGACCCTGTAGGTAACATATGGTGAACCAAGGAGTAAAAAAGCAGATGTAGAAAAAGAATTTTTGAAGTGTTCTGTATATAGAAAAATTTAAAAGCACCTGGTGTGAGGTTTAGGATCTGGAAAGTTCTGGTGGTGGTATAACCTCATTTTAAAGCAAATGATATTCTGGCTTGGGTAGCTCAGTGGATTGAGCGTGGGCCTGCGAACCTAACGGTTGCAGTTTGATTCCCAGTTGGGGCACATCCTGGGTTGCAGGCCAAGTCCCCAGTGAGGGGTGCGCGAGAGGCAACCACACATTGATGATTCTCTTCTCTTCTCCTTCCCTTCCCCTCTCTCTAAAAATAAATAAATAAAAATAAAGTTTAAAAAATAAAGCAAATGACAATCTAAGATAGGTAAGAAAAACAATTAGAATAAAGAAATCCTTGCTCTCGTCATATCTTGGAGGTTTCATAGATGTCTAGGTTGAGAAAGGAAGACAGTTCATTTCTTTCTCATGTCAATCTAAAAACAAAATGTAGTGCAATTTTTTTTTTTTAGCAGACCTAGGATTCATCTGGAGTCTGGAGCTATAAACAAGGCTGTTGTGGCGTTTAAGTGAGCAAAACACAGTTCTCAAATTTTGTAGTCTGAGTTAATTATCTTAATGCTATAGTTCACAGGTGGCAAACACAAGGCCCTAGTGCCGAATCTGGCCGTCTACCTTGTTTTATCCAGCCTGGCACTTTGTTTCTACCTGGTAGCAGCGCTGAGCTCTCGCTTAACTGTTAAGGAGTAGTTACATGTACACAGTCCTAAAATAATTACATCTGGCCCTTTGAAGGCAACCGCAGACTGATGCCGCCCGTGCCACCGCCCGCCCCCCCCCACCGTGAGGATGAGTTTGACCCCCTGCATAGTTATACCTACTCTGTCATTCCTGTGCACTCACTATTGAGAACTTGGTGGCTTTTCTTCTAAAACCACATTTAACTTATATTTTGACTCCTACATTTACTACGGTAATAACATTGCTTATTTCTAAGACGTGAGGGGAAGGATGAAGTTCTTTATAAAGTCAGAAATCTTGGGAAGATAGTTTATCTTCATAGCATACCACATTATAGTACTTCTAAGGTTTTAATCAGAATAAAATGTAAAAAAGTCTGAGATGGAATCATACAAACTTTCGCAGGGGAGGGAAGAAGCCCTAGATTTAAAATATGCTGGAATGATGACAGAAGAGATTTTAAGTCTGGTGAAGCTTTCTAAACGACTCGTTGCCTTGTGTCCTTGACCAGAGCAGTTTTTTCAGGGAGTGGGTTCATGATTCCCCTCTTTTCCAGATTGCAAAGGTTGAGAAGCTCAAACCTTTAGAGGTGGAGCTGCGACGCCTAGAAGACCTTTCAGAGTCCATCGTTAATGACTTTGCCTACATGAAGAAGCGAGAGGAGGAGATGCGCGACACTAACGGTGAGGCAGGGGCAGCCCTTGTTTCTCTCAGTCAGTGAACTGTTAAGGAGTCAGATCCCAGACTCTGAATTCTGGTGTCCTTTTTCTCTGTTTTGCCGAGGGAGGCAGGGGTGGGGGCAGGGTGTCAGGGGTGGGGGCAGGGTGTCGGGAAAGATAATTGCTTATTTCACTGTTGCTGCTACAGATAAACAAGCTTTGTTAGATTTTTCAAGGGAATAGAAATTTCTTTGTGATATGCAATTGACCATATTCTCAGCTTATTGTGTATCAAATTGGTAGTACTAATCTTTGTAGTTTTTAACATTTTATATAGAATAATGAAAATTTAAGAAGCAGCTATTTGAAATTCTACTGTTAGGCCTGGGGGCAGAGCAAAGTTAATTAATTGCCTTCCTCCCTGGCCACTGGCCATTGTTTAGCCTGCTGAGCCTCACTTCATCACATTTATGCTTTTGTTTGATTTTTTTAGAGTCAACAAATACTCGGGTTCTGTACTTCAGCATCTTTTCAATGTTCTGCCTCATTGGACTAGCCACTTGGCAGGTCTTCTACCTTCGTCGATTTTTCAAGGCCAAGAAGTTGATTGAGTAATAAGGCCTGCTCTCCTCCCACCTCGTCTCTCAGCCAGCAGAACATCACTGGCACATGCCTGGCCTAAGGCATGCTACCAACAGCACCACCAAGGCCCAAGGCACACTGGAACTTTCTTGCCAGAACTGATCTTGCTTGGTGTGGGAGGACCTGGGTTACCCCCCAACACCCAACAAGTCATCGAGGGACTTCTTTTTAACTTGATAGTGTTTGGACTGGTTTTGCAACAATAAAACTGTTATTAGAGTCACGTATGACAAAAAAAATAGGGGTTACCTAGATAATGCCAAAGCCAGCATTCGTACCGGGTTTCCTCCTGTGATCTGGTTGAACCGTGTTTTATTTTCTTCTCCCACTTGCTCACCAGCTCGGGCTTCCACCCTAGTTCCTTTACCAAGATTCGAATGACCGTGTGGAACTTGTTTCATTATAATTGTCCTTTTTCGGATTTCTGTGTGAAAAACACCCTTATCTTAACCCTTAGCTGAAATGTTTAGATAGCTCCTGGTGATATTCTTTCATAACTCTATGTCTCTTAAAAGGGTGATTTCTATGTGACACATAGAAATGAGCTTTGAACTATAGATTACTCTTAAAGGAAATTTCATTTTAGAGAATTAAAATAGTTGTGCACAGCTGCTTGAATTTTTTCGTGTATTTATGTGTATTTAGTTCTCCGCAGTTCTGTTCCATGTGTAGACTCATGTGACCATCACTGCAAAATGCAGCCCGGCTCCATCACGGATCCCTCGTGCCGCCCTTTTACAGCCCCCACCACCGCCCTTCCCTGTCCCCACACCCCCACCCCTGGCAACCACTGATCTGTTTCCCATCTCTCTGATTTTGTCATTGCGAGAACATCGTATAAAGGGAATCATACACTATGTGACCTTTTGACTAACTTTTCCACTCAGCATAATTCCCTTGATGTCCATCCAGGTTGTGGCATGTATCAATAATCAATAGTTTTTTCACTGTTACTGCTCAGTGGTATTTCATGGTAAGGGTGTACCAGTTTGGTTTATCATTCACCCGGTGAAGAACATTGGGGGCGTTTTCAGGTATAGGCCATTAGGAATAAACCTGCTGTGAATATTCATGTACAGGTTTTTATGTGAACATAAATTTTCATTTCTCTGGGATGAATGCTGAAGAGGGCAGTTGCTGGGCTGTGTGGTGAGCACATGTTTATTTTTTTAAGAAACCGCCCTATTCTTTCCAGAGTGAGTGTGCCATTTTATTTATGTTCCCACCAGCAATGTATGACCAATCAGCTTTCTCTGTCCTCTTTGGTATTTGCTGTTACTACTTTTTATTTTAATCGTCCTGATAGATGTGTATAATGAGACCTCATTATGATTTTTATTTGCCTTTTCCTGATGGCTGATGATGTTGAACATCTTTTCATGAGCCTGTTTGCCATCTGTGCGTCTTCTTCCATGAAATATCTGTTCATGTCCTTTGCCCATTTTCTGATTATTGTTTATACTAATGAATTTTGAGAACTCTCTATGTATCCTAGATACAGGTCCTTTGTCAGATACGTGGTTGCTTGAATTTTTAAGATAACATTTACCAAGGAAAAAAATCAGTACAACTAACCAGGTCTTCTTACATGGCCAGTCACTGACTTCATTCTTATCCTTCTGTGTCCTCCGGAGACATATGAGGTATAAAAGACACACACACACAAAACCAGGAGGATCGTCATGACTAAATACTTGAGAATACATGTTATGAAAGCAAAGGCAAGGATCACTCTAAGAATATGGGGTGCCCGAAGGACAATACTAACATAAATAAGAACATGGATAAAAATGACCATGTTTGTAAACAGTTACAAAAAATATTACCACTTGAAATTTTCCCCACTTCTCCCAGGAAAGGAGGTAGGAATTTGTCCTTTCGTAATCTCTGTTTTAACCCTCCTGACTGTCACAGGGCTTGTGTAATTGCACTGGCAAGAATTACAGGACTTAAGGCCACACAGCTTGCAGTTAAGCGGCACGCTGGAATTAACAAGGGAGGTGACCTGGATGCAGTACAAAGGCAGAAGAGGGAGTGAGTTATGTCATCGAAATCTCAGGCTGTTCTGTTAATGTTCCAGCTATTGTGAACCCCAAAGCCTTTTTTCCTCTTTGACTCCCTGTATGAAATTCTCCGGTGTGGCATAAAAGTGGTTCATTAATCTGTGCAACATTGCCACCTGCTGTTAAGAATTGATAGGTGCTGCTGAGAACCTGCCTGCTGAATCCTTGCCATAGATGCGTCGGGTGTTGGGAAGGTCTGTGTTGTTACTTATACTGAACGACAGGATACACCAAAGTAGGGAAGAGAATGACCAAATTTGTGGGTTAAGATCAATCCTTAGATGTTTAAAGATGAAACTTTGTACCATCAGCCTAATAAGATACTCGAATATTTCTGACTGGTGCCTTTCCCTCTTTTAGAAGCAATGAAAACTACTTGGTTAGGATACTGTGTTCTGACAAAATGTCAATGAAGGAAATAGAAGAGGAGAGTATTTTATTTTGCTGATGATTTTGTTCCCAAATGTGACTTTATGAAACTAAAATTCTTTCATGTCCTTTCATTCTGTTCATGCCAAAACTACCAACTTGGACATTTGTGCTTTTGGTTTAAAGTTCATTGATACGACACCTTGATGTTATCTAAAGAGTAAATTTATTTGCCTGTGATGAAAGACTAGTGCAAGAGCAAATCAGCTTTAAAAATGAGAGTGTTGCCTGGTTCGTCTTGTTTCTGAGCCTACCCAACACGACCTATGTGATGCGTATGAGAGAGATGCAGGGTAAGAAAGCCGCGTTACACCATTGTCGTAAACTCGTCACAAGCCATTGTTCTGCTGTTTAATGGAAAGAGGCATGTGAGATTTATACAGATTCACTTGTGTTGGACGGGGGGTTTTGTGAAAATTTTTCTCAAATAAAGGCTAGCAGAAACCATTTTAAGTGTTTTGGTGACTCGAGTACCTCTTTGGATTGGCAGTAACTCCTTCATATTCCTCGGTTTTAACACATGGAAAATTATACTTATTGAAATAAAAAATGTGATTGTCCATAATGTACTCCAGATGGATAAGGTTTATGTGAGCTAGCAAGTTTATTGTATTTTATATATAAATTATAAATGTACATTAAAATAATTAGCATCTTCAGAAAAAATAAATCAGGATTCTGTAAGCCAGGCAAGAGCTGCTCTCGGAACGGCTAGTGGGACTGTTCCTACAGAGGGTCTCCTCCCTTGCCCTCCTTTTCCCAGATACCCCTCCCAGTGTAGATGCCCTCAGGAATTGCTTTCTTCCGCATCACATCTCTGAAAAACCTCACCCCAGCAAGTAAAGGCTTTCTCCTTTTATTTGCAGTTGAACATTTTTCATAAAGCCGCTTTCCAAGAGCAGCCCAAAGTGCTTTGTCCTCCACCTCCCATCCCCAGAAAACCAGGTAATCTGTCAGTAAATCTACACAAAGTAGTGCTTCCCAACATTTGAGTATAAATATTATAACATCAGAAAAGTCCTATTTCTTACTGAAGTTTTAGTTTTAGAGAAAATAATACTGATAAATGCAGCAAAACTTCTACAGTATCATACTTGTTAAATGGTGGTACATTTTCCAAATTATTCAGTCCGCTCCAGTGGTGTCCCACATAATGAGCCCCGGGTATAATTTTAAATTTGTATACCCCATTAAAAAAGCAGAATTAATTTTAATAATGTATTTAGCTTAATGTATTCAAAATAGCATTTCAATGTGTAGTCCGTATAAAAATAAATGTTATTTTTTTCATATAGTCTTTGAAATCCAGTATGCATTTCGCAGCTACAGCTTACCGTTCAGACTAGCCATACTTCATCTGTCTACAGCTGCATGTACCTGGTGGCTGCCGGGTCAGAACGGGAAGGTAGAGATTTTGTTTCGTACTTCGGTAGATCCTTTAATCTGTTACTGTAGGCCCTGGGGCTCTGCCATTCTTAAGTGGTAACTTGCTATATAACATCCTAACTCTTCACTTTTTTAAATACAATGTGGAAATACCTGTTTTTTTTACCAAAGGCATTTTAAAATCAGTTACACCTTTGGAATGTTGAGTATTTCTGGACTTATGCATATTCAAAGGTCAGATAGTTTTATTTATATCCATTATAAAGAACTGAGTATGAGTGTTTCTGTTCTATATCCTCTAAGATGGAGCAGGACATTTGTCTGTTAAGCTTATATCAATGCACTATAAATAGAACAATTCACAATATCAGTCTAACCAAGTTATAGAAACTAGTTTCTCAACACAAAGGTGCCAGAAAATGGCACCTTTTTAAGCTTTGACAGAAACCTATTCAGTGTATCTGAATGAAAGTCAACACTTGTGATTTTAAGTAATTGTTTTTTCCATCTTTTAACTCAAGAAAACATTTATTGAGTATCCATTCTGTTTAATGTGTTGAGTTCAACTCTGGAGGAGACCAAATAAATAAGCAATACCTGTCCTCAAAGTACTTTCTAATTAATAGGAGGAGGTAATGGAATGGCCTCTATCCGGAATCATCCTACTTCGTTTAGCCATTACTGATTGAACCTTTTGGATATTCCTCCAGGAAGCCTTCACTAACCCTACAAGTTTGTCTTAGAAAGATGCCCTCCCTAAATGCCTCTCTAGAAGTCTGTTCTTCCTTTATAATGGCACTATAACATACAGTTATCCTCACAATTGTTTCATTCCTTATCTATCACATGGACCGTGAGCTCCATGACAGTAGGGACCGTGTTTGTTTTCCTCTTGTAACCCAGCATCGGGCGCAAGTTGGTACTGCAGTGTGTGTTGAATGAATAAATTGAAATTAAAAAATATCTACACAATATAGCTTTCTGGAATGAAACCAACCAAATAAAATTTAATGGCTTATCAGTCTTGCATTTAGATTTAGAAAATGTTATGTACATACAAGATAATAGCGACACAATACTCAACAAATCATTTTTAAGTCTGTTAAGGTCAAGCACTTTTCGAGGCACTGATGATACACAGCTGTGAACAAGAGCCCACAATCCTCGTGGAGCTTACATTTTCACGAGTGGAAACCGCCAATAAAGTAAACATAATAATGACATCGATATTTTATAGATAAGCATTGTGAAGGAAATAAAGAGTGATGTGATGTAGGGGATGTGATCGGTGTTATTTTAGATTGGATTGGATGTGAAAAAGGTACAGGTAATTATTGTGCAAGCACTGTGTAAGCAGACCACCGTTATGAAGGCTGGTGCACTAACAGAAATACTGGATCTAGGTCACAGGACACAGACCTTTTACTCTACTATTCAGACCTGATGTTACGCAGAGTATAGGGTACTTGAAAAGGAACGTTGAACTGTTAAGGCCCGACCAATGTGAAAGCATTTTTTAGCCCTCACACCCCTCACCCCACTTTACCAATTCTCATCCTCTAATTTGCTATCACTGTCCACCTAGTTAAAAACCTGGAAGTGTCTCCTGGACTCTCATATTTACCTGACCAACCATATCCCAACTGATTGCAAAGTTCAAACTTTTTCTGGATGGATTTCTTCAATCTGGACCTTCTCTCCACTCATACCAATAGCACTTCAGTGCTGCCTTTTTTCAGAACACAAGTTGTCTCTTGCCTGGTCTCCCTGCCTCCAGTCTATGTCTTCCACATTGTCATCAGAATTCTTTTTAAAATATAACTTTGTTCTTATGTAAGGTGACTACATTGTTTATTGTATGAGCTGGGCACGTGAGCAAAAGACTATTATGCTGAGGGGCAGAGGTGTACATGGGGACTTAACAGTCACGCTAATCATATAATTCCCGCTTACAAATCACTAATTATCCATTGTCCACAGGAGAAGCCAAACTCTTAAAAACTATATTTTGAGGCCCTGTCCCCTTCTGTTACTCCACATGGCACTCTGGCCTCCAGCCACATGCCCTTTTCTTAGCCCCAACACACACTGCTCTACAAAGAGATCTGGAGCCTGATTGCTGGGCTTGACTCCTTGTTAGGATGGTCACTGATGTGGGCTGTGAAAGAATCCACAAAGAGAAGAAAGTGCAGAAGGTAAAGATTTTTGTTTTGTTTTTTTTTAGTTTCCCAAGAGAGGGAAAGCGCTTGATGGGGAGAAGTGCACCAGCCCTGAGGGGTTAGGGCTTTGGGCTTTTATTGGGCAATGCGGTGGTTGTAGAGCAGGATGTTTCAGTTAGGCTGCAATCTTTGGGTGCAGAGTCCCACGTCGTGCTCTGGTAAGTCCTGTTTCATACCCTCTGCACCTTCAGAGCGCTTCCAGTAACTTTCTAGTCATAAAACAATTAGGGTCGTACTTTATGGGGTCCAGGTAACTCCTACAAAGAGGGCCTGAGAAGGGGGATTTTGTCCTATTAACTCCCAGCTCCCCTTACTAGCTATGTAACACTGAGCAAGTTACTTAAGCACTCTGAGTTCCTTCTGTAGAATGGGAATAGGATTAAGTGAGATGACACATGAAAGCACTTAGAATGGTGCCTCTCTGATGTGGTTCTTTTTCCCAACTTTACAGATTGAAAAACAAGCTTCGAGATGTGAAGTTGCCCAAGGTCACATAACTGATGGAACACGTGGAACACGTTTTTCCACGGTACTGCAATTCTTAGTGGCTTAAGGTCAGGGGGAATCTTATTGCAGATTCTCCACCCCCAAATACAGTGGCACCTAGCTCTCAAAGAATGTTGCACAATATCACACGGTCAAAGATTTGGAGAGCCACAAGAATGCGAAATATGAAAAAAAAGAAGAGTGTCAGAATTGGCTTAAAACTTTTTTGGAGTTGGGTATAGGCGGCATGAACGTAGGAGGTCATGGGAGAAATAACTGGGCCCATTAAATCTTGAGATCACAGGAAGCAAATATTTCTGCTTACTACACTATCTCTCGAAACAAAGAGCGCTGTGTAACGTTGGAAGGGACTGCTTCCCCAATCACTGCCCGAGATAGGCCTGGCGCCAAGATGAGACTGGACAAACTCTGGACTTCGAAGCTGTCTTGGAACCTAGCCAGGGATCAGGAAAGTGATTCCATCGCTCCAACTGGAGCCCTTCGGTCCCACGCGGTCCCTACCACGCGCCCACTACACCCCCGCGAGGCCTTACTTTACCCGCCAGGCTGGAGAAAAGCAAGCCGTAGTCCGAGTACTACAAGAAGCGGGCCAGCTAAGGCGGAGGAAACCCCACCGGCCGGAAGCACCCGCAACTACTTCCGGGTCAGGGGGAAGGGGCCAGCAAGGAAGCTCGGGCGGTTGCGGGGCAGACGGAAACGCTGGCTGGCTTCGGAAGCGACGCGAGTGCAGCGCTGCAAGCAGCACTGCGGACTCGCAGGCCGGTCCCGCGGCCGCCGCCATGTCGGTGCTGGGCGAGTACGAGCGACACTGCGATTCCATCAACTCGGACTTTGGGAGCGAGTCTGGAGGTGGTGGGGACTCGGGCCCCGGGCCCAGCGCCAGTCCCGGGCCGCGAGCCGGTGGCGGCGCTCCGGAGCAGGAGGAGCTGCACTACATCCCCATCCGCGTCCTGGGCCGCGGCGCCTTCGGGGAGGCCACGCTGTACCGCCGCACGGAGGTAGTGGCCCCTGGCGCCCGCCGCCCCCGCCCCTCCTTCGCGGCCCTGGTTTTCCTGCGTCTTGCCTGGTGTCCTCACTTAGTGCTTGGGTGCCCATGGGCTATATGTCTTAGGGTCCTGTCCACCGCCCCTCCAAGTCTTCTGCACTAGGAATTCGTTAGCTAAGTTGTTTTACAAACTGGTCTTTTTTTGTTTTTTTTTTATTAACCCGGGAACGGAGCAAATCATTGAACCTTCTCTTAGCCTTAGTTTCCCCATCTACAAAATGGGATTAGTTATTACTGCCTTTAGGGTAATCCTTATTTTAAAGGTTATTTTGAGAATCTAAGCTAAAGTGCTTTGCAAAGTGTAAATTACAGTGGTATACGAATGTGACGTGGTATCAACACTTAACTTCCTCTCCTACTGCATAGCTTTCCAAGGTCAGGGTGGAGAACACCGGCAAAGTTTCAAAATCCCCAGGTCGGTGGCAGCTCCGATTTTTTTGCTGTTATCTTTAAGTTTAGACGTGAACACTCAGAGATTTTTCTGGAAGATGATGGGGAGATCGTCATATGTTGGTTTCTTCATCAGTGTTTAGCAGCGTTTATGCCTGGGGAATACATTTTTGGTATATACTAAGCCATTACCAGTAATTAAAAAAAAATTAATGCGAGGACATGCTTACTGATTTTAGAGAGAGGAAGAGAGGGAGAGAAACATCGACAAGGATAGAACACCTCCTGCACGCACTCCGACCAGGGACTGAACCCACAACCTAGGCTTGTGCCCCAACTGGGAAACAGCCTGCGCTCTTTGGGTTTAGGCATCCATGCTCCAACCAACCGAGCCACACAGCCCAGGACCTAAGCCATTAATTCTGAATTTTGGAGGGCACAAGGACTCCTTCAAGACTAATGTAAACATAATCGCCCCATCTATATTTGCATATATGCATATTCTTCGAAGAGATCATGGATCCCTGACCCCAAGTTCACAGAGTATAGTGATCTAAAACTCTGTAGTGATGACTCTACTTCCAAAAACTAACCATAAAGTGATTTCGATGAGTTTTAAAATGTAAGCTTTAGAATAGTTAAGCATTTCACCAGATCTTGTTGGGGTTGTGAAGGTGATTCATCCCTCAGTGATCCATCTGGGATTGTGTGTTCCAAGCTAACGAAGTTTTAAGGCTGCAAGATGGAGAAGAAAAGTGGTTGCAAGAGAGTATCTTTGTTCATTTTTTATAATGTAACTTTTTAAAAGCAATTTCAGAGAGAGAAACATTGATTTGCTGTTCCACTTCTTTATTCATTCATTGGTTGATCCTTAATATGTACCCTGACTGGGGAATCAGATGCACAGGTGTATCTGGGGGACCCCGGAACCAGCTGAGCCAGGGCCTAAGCCTCCTTTTTTTATCCTAATGCCACATTAACGTAGGATGTTGGAGTTACCGTTAAGTGTTGTTTTCTTACTTGTGCTCAAAATACAAGAAAGAGGAGATGAGCATTAGTGTTCCTATTTTATAGGTAAAGACACTAAAACAGTACATTTAAGTGGTTTGTTCACTTAGAAGTAAGTCTTTGACTAGAACAAAGTTTTACACCTCCTTGCGCATGCCTTTCCTTTATGTTGAACTTGATTACTGAGGTGGTTTTAAGTTAAATTTGATCACACTTCCCCAAAACTGTGTAATGTTATCCATGTGACCAAATGTTTATTAGAGCTGTGAATTTACAAAGGTTTATATTTCAAGAAGTTTATATTTCAGTGGGAAGACAAATTAGTAAACAAAGAACATTTAAGTTGTATGAGTATATAAAAGAAAATTTCATTTCAGTGCATGAACTCTGAAACTTAAGGGGATGGTTGCATTGAATAAGAGTACAGCAGGAAGCTCATCAGGACCTTGCCCCCAAAGGTTTTAAGGCCTAGCAGAGCCATTCTAAAGGAGCGGGGGTTATTTAGAGAGGGATGTTCCTGGGCTGGGGAGCAGTGTCAGGGAAGAACCAGAGATAGAAAAGGGAGTGGGTTTTGGGAGCTGCAGGTTAGTTTTCATGAACAGGGAAAAATGTGATACATTGACAGAAGATAGACTTGCAAAATGGGCGGCATGAGTTAAGTGTACTCAGAGCGCTTAGATATGACTTACTCAGAAAGGCTAAACAAAAATCACTAGAGAAACCTAAATTTATAAAGTTAAAGGCAAGTTTAAGATTTCCATTTTGCAAGAAACTATGGTCACCTGTAGGTAACTACTCTCCAGTTCTCAGTTTCTCCGATATTCTAGCCCTAATACAGTTCTCGTCATGACGAACACTGGGTCATAAAGTCCCTCATCAGAATCTTTGAGATCTCCTTGCCTCCCGTATTTTTACCTGGAATTGACATCATGCAAATTAAGTGTTGCAGCAATGTAACAGCATCTTAATGTCCTGCAGTAAATTATGATGCTCAGTTGTGTGCCGGACCTTTAAAGTCTGTTCATGTTTTGTTTAGACCAGATCAGGCGTGTTCAGGGTGGTATGGTCCTAGACTGTTCATGTTTTGTTTAAAGGAAAAAATAAAAGCATCTAGCCATCTAGGAAGTTTTCTTTCTAGGTTTATAGATCCCATGTGTGGATTCATTTGCTGCCAAGCAAGAGGAAAGCCCTGTACCTCTGTTGCTGTGTTGTAGGATGACTCATTGGTTGTATGGAAGGAAGTCGATTTGACCCGACTGTCGGAGAAGGAACGCCGTGATGCCTTAAATGAGATTGTTATTCTGGCACTGCTGCAGCATGACAACATTATTGCCTATTACAATCACTTCATGGACGATACTACCTTGCTGATCGAGCTGGAATATTGTAATGGTAAGGTAGAATTCCGTGGGATTTCCTCCAGCAAGAAAGTCTTGTGCTCGCATTCACCTCGAAGGGGAGAGAAAGAAAGGGCATACACAGTAATAAAAACTTCAGTTGAATTTCTTGACTCTAGAGGATTAGTTCAGGCCCTAGAGGGTTTTGATGTGATAACACAAAGTAAAGGGAGGATATTCCCTCACATACTCAAATTCTGCCGTGTGATTATAGTTCCATCTTCAAATTACTTGTTCAGTTGGATTTTGCATTCGTTTTTCAAGGTTTTTCTAATAAAAAGATGTGAGTTAGGCAATAGAGAACACATAGTGTGGCTTGATAAAGTAATGAAATCGTATAGGTGATAATGATTTATATTGACTTCAGTGAAAGCTGCCCTATTAAAAAGTGTTCCAAAGATCTAACTGAATGAAAATTATAACGTAGTAAAACATGGCCATATTTATCTGGTCTCTGATTTCTTTGGACCATTTTGCTTGTAGGATAGCAATATGGTCTAGTTGTTAAGAAAATAGACTCTGAACCCACATGCCAACCTTCATGACTTTTTAGCTCTGTAACCTTGCACAAGAAACTTAGCTTTTCTGTGACTCAGCTTCCTTATTTGCATATGAGTTTGTTGGTAACTTACCTCCTAGGGCTATTGATTAAATGATTGTAAAGTCCCTAGAATCATACTTGGTACATAGCAAATGTTCGACACATATTGTACTAGCTGCTATCCTTATTACATAAGAAACTGTCCAATTCCTTTCTAGAGCTGCATGCTAAAGTGGTCCCAGCACATTCTTCACCTAAATCTCTAAGAGAAAGTTCCTAGATTCTAACATTTCTTATCTAGACTCCTGTGTCTCATGATTGTACCTGGTGCTCATCAACCCTAAATGTATAAGACTAGAGATTTCTGAAGTAGCAAAAGCCTCAAGTAGTTAACTTCCTTTGTGGTTAGGAGGATGTAGAACAAACCATTTATTGAAACTTCAAGTTACTAAATTATAGGGGGGAAAAGTTGTGAAACCTAGCCAGGGCTAAATTATAAGTTATAGTTGTAGGTAGGAAGTAAAATGACCCATGATCATTTGTAGCCTGTATTACTTGATAAAGGAAAGGGAGAAGCAAATTCAAACTTATTCTGTAGGAATGAATTATAAAGAGAATAATGATAAGAAACAGTCTAGGGCAGTGGTTTCCAGCCTTTTTCATCTCATGGCACACACAAACTACCATATTTTGCCATATGTGATGTGTATCCACGTTTTTGGCCAGACTTTCAGGGGAAAAACCTTTCCATTTTTTTATTCAATTTTTTATTTACTTACATTGAGAAACAAAACCGATTATAGTATTCCAGGGTATTATTTTGCATAGAGATATTGTTACTGCTTTCTAAAGTTACACCTTTAACTCATAAGCATAAAAGAATTAGTATTTTTATATATACGGAATTAGTACTACCCATGTATAATGCACGTCCTTATTTTTCCCTCAAATTTGGGCAAAAAAGTGCGCATTTATATACAAGACAAAATATGGGTAATTACTAAAATTCTGCAGTACACCAAGAAAATGCATTTTTGTCCAATCTGATGAAAGAAATAGGTATAATTTTGATTCATTTACATCAGACAGTTATTGTGGTAGCTGTTGTCATTTTTTTAATTTGACAATCTAAGGGAAAAGAGGTCAGTGCCCCCGACTTAATAGTCAGGTATTGCATGTTTTAAAAACTCTGGCAGCAGGCCAGTGTGCCTCAGCACGCTGGCTGGAAATCACTGGCCTGGCATGTTCCCTAAACTTTGGGAAACGTCTTCAGGTGGAAGGAAAAAGAAGCTGAAGGACACCCGTATATACAAAACACTTTTATCACAGGTGCAACCCGAAAGTTCCAGTAGTCCCACTGAGAGAGTTGTCACAAAAATGTTGCAGATTCTTTTAAAAGGAGTTCTAGGAAAGAAAATCACCTGATTTCAAAGACATTCAAGGCAATTTCACTATGGGGTACTACAGGAATGGTCTTTCATCTTTTCAGCAGTGTCTCACTTCCTGGTTTTGTATTGAACCTCTTCCATTAGGGAGAGGGATCTTTGAAGAATATTTTCGACACAGCCCTTGAGAGATGGGAAGGGTTCTGAAACCACTGAAGAGCCAGGAGGGAAGAAGGCCTTCCCTTTGGAGAGGAAGCGGAATCCCTTCCTTTCCTTGTGTTACTTGTTAAAACCCTGCTAGATACAGGAGCCGAGCTATAATCTCTGTTAAGCACTTCAAACCTGTCTCTTGTTTAATTGCAGGAGGGAACCTGTATGACAAAATCCTTCGTCAGAAGGACAAGTTGTTTGAGGAAGAGGTAATTCCTATTTCTATGGAGGAAGCTAGAGTTTGTAATGTGTTGCTTTCTGCTTCTGTATTAACTCTTCCAACAATGAAGAGTATTTTTTTTCCTTTTGTTCAGACTCCTTCCAGGCTCTGGTTGATATTCATGAGAAAGGAAACTTCTAACAAGGAAGCTGTCTATAGCTGCTTCCTAAACAGTTTACCTCCACATCATGATTCTCTATGGGCTTTCTTTCCCGGTTCTGTTACTGCATACTGGTATGCCCAGTTTTCTATACCTTTGCATTCTTCCTGGATTTCTTGCCACAAGCCTGCTTCACCGTACTATATTTTATAATGACCTGCTTTTTCTTTTTACCCTATCACTTAATTCTTTGCCTGTTCAACCTACAAGCAAGAGATGTCAAGTCATATTGAATCATAACCTCTGGTTGCAGCGTCTTTTGTTTTATTTGTTAGAGAGAGAGTATTTAAATCTAATTTTTGTTTGTTTCCAGTCCAGATATAATTTATTTTTTCTCTGCAGATGGTGCTGTGGTACCTGTTTCAGATTGTTTCCGCAGTGAGCTGTATCCATAAAGCTGGGATCCTTCATAGGTAATGAGTGTAAGAATATGGGGTTGATTCTTCCCTGCCAATCCAACCCTCACCTTGGGGGCCTCCTCCCATCAGCACTATTATGTCCTTGATTAAGCAGTCAAGGCTTTTATATTGATATATTTTAGAAAGGAAAGATTGAGTAACAAAGGGTGTTATCTTTTCTTCCTGAAGTTAAACCATGTTTGTGATGAGTAGCTAAGTATTGCTCAGTCCTTTCTTTAAGAGATATTTTAGAGTTTATTTCATTCATTTATCAGTAAAGCCTAGAAGCCACTATGAGAATTGGTGTTAGATTGGTTGGACTTCACAATAAACATTTTCTCTGAGAAATAGTAACTGGCAGTTGTTTTTAATCCTGTAATTCTTTTAATTTGAATGAAGCATGTTTATTTTGTATAATTGATTGTACAATTCTACGTCTTTGGGTAGGGGAACAGTTTTCTCTTCATTTCAAGCTGTAGAGGAAAACCATTAGGAACATTTCCACCTCACTGTGTCCTTGACCATTGCTAGAGATTAATGTTAACTCACCAGTGTTTCTTTTTTTCATTGGCTTATTAATTGTCAACATATATTTCTGGGTAGCTTGATTGAATGGCTACTGTTGCATATTACTTTCTTTTCAAAAGTCACAAAGAATATTATTCTGATTTTTTCACATCTAGTAAAGGAAGCCAGATTATAAATCAGGCACAGTTTATCTGTTTTACATACGGTCAGTTCATCTTTAGGAAAAAAGCCAGTGATTTTATTGAGGTGCTCTACACAACCCAGTCGTGTTGCTCCTGGGACAAGTAGCTGCTTCTCTTGCCTTAACAGGTTTGAAATTTCGACGCCAGCCAAGTGTTAAAATTGCCCTGCTGTCACTTCATTCAATGTATAAGTGGTAATTGAAGAGGCAGTGTACCTTACAGGGATTATAATTACCTGGGGCACCATTTTTTTTTGTCTGACCCTCTCAGCTTTTCTTCTCCGCTCCAGTGCTATGGGAGGCATGCCAGTGCCGTGAAGCCCTGGAGGTTGAAATTAATTTTCTGCCTCCACTCCCCCAAGTCCTTTTCAGTGTTAAAGTATGTGTGAAAGTGATGACCACTGTTTGGATCATGGCTGTCTGAGCAGTGGTAACACACTTGTTTTTATTCTGTACTAATCCTGGGTGCGGTGGGAGATGAGATAAAACAATGGACTGTATGGCCTTACTTTGTAGCATCTTTTTATTTTCAGAGATATAAAGACATTAAATATTTTTCTGACCAAGGCAAACCTGATAAAACTTGGAGATTATGGCCTAGCAAAGAAACTTAATTCTGAGTATTCCATGGCTGAGACAGTAAGTATGCATTGCTTTTGTCTTATTTGTTTTCCTTTTCTTTTCCAGCATCATGAGATGTAACTGTACCCCCTAAATCTTGCACCCTTTTCTCAATATTCTTATAGGTTCTCCATACTTATAAAGCAAATCTTCAGGAGTCTTTTTCCTGGGCTTGCTTACAGGCATTTACATACTCAGGTACTCGTTGTCCACATTACAGCTCTGACCTCAAAGCCTTTTCTGACACGGTAGAGACTTCTAGAATCCTTAGTAGATTTCACTTCCTCTCTTATTTATCATTTGAGCTTATCATGTTAGACATTTCTTTTTTGTTTCCTTTGTATTTCCTTTGTTTGGAAGCTGTATATTACAAATAAAGGCTGATGCCCAGAGAACAGATTTTATTATACACAATCTGAACTGTAGGGTTCCTTTCTTTTTTTTTTAAAGATTTTATTTATCTTATTTTTTAGAGAGAGGGGAAGGGAGAGAGAAAGAGAGGGAGAGAAACATCAATGTGTGGTTGCTTCTTGAGCGCCCCCTGCTGGGGACACAGCCTGCAACTCAGGCATGTGCCCTGACAGGGAATTGAACCTGTGACCCTTTGGTTCGCAGGCCTGCACTCAGTCCACTGAACCACACCAGCCAGGGTGCAGAGCTCCCTTCTCACCTGACCCTGAGAAAGACCACTAGTTAAAGAGTAGACATAGTGGACCCTTAAGGACAGTAATCTCACCCTTTTAGGGATCATAAAACCCAATCATTACTTTCCTGGTCTCGTTATGCTGTGTCCTAAAAAGAACTTGAAAGTTTAAGTTTAATAAAAACTTTGTTCTGATCGTGTTTTTTGAAAATGTTGAAATATGCCCATAAGCAATATAGAGACGTCCAAGGCTGCTGCTAGCCAGGGTTGGAATTCTCTGCTTCAGGGACTCGGGCTGCTTGTATGGTGGTGCCACGCCGAGCTTCCGAGGAAGCAGTCAGTGTCTTGTGTGGATTTTTCTCATCAGGAATAATCTGATAAAACCAAGATTTGACTTTTGTTAGCCAGTTAAATGTAAAGAATGAGATGAAAATTTATCAATGTCATGTTAGCCCTCTGAAAATTTATTAGCTTTGCTGATTAAAATGGCTACCAGTCTTATTAGAATTTCTGGGGCACTCATTGTTTCTCATCTTGGGAAAGATATGACCTCCAGTATATTTTTATTTCCAAATTCTTGAATTCAAGAAATATTTTTAAAACTTGAAAGAAATTCACTGGCTATGTTAGTATTACATTTGTCAAATAGAGCCATTTAAAAGCTTCATTACTATGCACTTTAGTTGGAACTTTTAACCCCTTTATTCAATTACCTTCTCCCCACTGCCAGTTCTTTTTTTTCTTTTGTTTTCTTTTTTCCCTTGGTGAACTTCTACTAAGTACGTCTTTATCTGGATGAAGTCTTCAGTGGGCCTTAAATGCCTGTAGCCTCTGTGATCCATGAATCACGGAGCTGTTGTGGCTCCCAGACTGACCACAGTGCCTTCCCCCCAGGGTTTGGTCCTTCATGGTTGGCCCAAGAGGTTTAATATGAATAAGATTACTTCCCATAGTGACATCATCTCAGCAAAACCATCATGGGATATACTGATGAATGTTTTACGATTGTTATCGCTAGTTCCTGGGAAATTTGATTTAGTTGTCAAAATATTAATGTGGTTACTTCAAAAAAGGAGTTATTCTTTGATTGTTTTCTTTGTTATTTAGCTTGTTGGAACTCCGTATTACATGTCTCCGGAGCTCTGCCAAGGAGTAAAATACAATTTCAAGTCTGATATCTGGGCAGTAGGCTGCGTCATTTTTGAACTGCTTACGCTAAAGAGAACATTTGATGCTACAGTAAGTTGATGTGTTATTCCCACATTGTCCTTGCAGATGGTACAACTTGATTGAGATAATCAACTTCATTTATCCCTGAGCTTCTGATTTCTTGAACAGAAATCAGCTGTAGGCAAAAATAACAGCCAATATCCTGGCACTGGCTTAGTAGCGTATTATTAGGATACTGCAGACCAGATTTATCTGCAACTTGAATTCCCTGTTGAATAATCATAGTCAGGTCCAGTAGTTTGAGCAATGCGCTTGAATTTGTCAGCTGTAATTTTAAAACTGGCCCTAGAATCTGTGATGCCACAGATTAGATAAGCCATTTTATTTCTTATGCTTCAACTACATTATTATTTTTTTAAGCTAAGGCAAATTAAATAGTACTCATTGAAGTGTTTGTATCTTTTATACAAAAAATTACCAACTCTTATTAAAGATTGTTATTGTTTTATGGGTAACAAATTCCTTTAAATCTTTTTTCTTCTTAAGTAAAGCCCAGTGTAAAGCAGTGCTACTCAAACATTAATACACCCGGGAAATCACCTGGGCATGTTGTTAAACTGCAGACTCTGTTTGTGTAAGTCTGGGGCGGGGCTGGTAGCTTCCAGCTAACGCTGATGCTAGTCCGTGGACCACAATTTGAGTAACAAAAGTGAGTTCACATCCAATCTCCTTCAAACCATATGTGAGAACTTAGGCAAATCACTTCATCTCTTTGATCCTCTATTTTACTATCTATAACAAAAAATACATATTCCTCTCACAGAGATGAAATGCAGATGTCCAATCATGCATATTAGCCTTCCATGAGACCTGTTTGTTTTTCTAAATTCTGAAGTTTATTCTAGTATGTCATCTAATTCTCCTAAATATTGTAATAGAAGGAAAATGAGTTTTGGAGTCAGATAGACTTTGGTTGGAATTATGGCTGCATTTTTTACTATCTGTAGTCTTGGAAAAGTTACATCTCTGAATTGGTCATGATAATAACCTCCTTGTGTGGTGTTTGCAAGGATTAAAAAAGATCAAATACATATGCCTGCCTAATAACTATTGGTCTCTCTAAACAGATGGTGATAGTATTATGATAATAATAGTACTCTCTTTATCAGTTGCTGCTTATTATTCACCACCTTGTCTTTTGGGGCATCGTATCACCCATATAATCATTAGTAGGATATATATCAATTAGGAGGCAAATTAATTGGCAAAGGAGGTACTTAAAGCCAAGAAGCATGGCTGACCTTGCTTTCCTCTTCGGGGGATTCAGCTGAAGGATCAGATTATAATATACTCTTAAGTATCATGCAGGTGGCCACATAGCCACATCTCCATGTTGGCCAGTTGGCTTCATCCCATCGGATAGCAGCAGTGCATCCCTAACAGTCTCTGGTTGATGCATACTAACAGTTATAAAGAGCCGTCAGACCTGCTGCAGAACTATTGCCACCCCTTTAAATAACAGTCATAGACATCTCAGAGCCCCTACTGGTATATTATAAAGTCACCTTTACAAAACCAAGACCAGTGCAATCCTCTTTTTCTTACAGAATCCACTCAACTTGTGTGTTAAGATTGTACAAGGAATCCGAGCCATGGAAGTTGATTCTAGTCAGTACTCCCTGGAATTGATCCAAATGGTGCACGAATGCCTTGACCAGGTAAGTGGGACTTGCTCACTGATCACTGATTTCAGCTGAGTGATTTCTCTTTCAGCTTTAGCGTTCGGGGTGTGAGATGGGCAAACTGCACAAAAGCACATCCACCTCCTCGGGTGGGTGTATCTGTAGGCACTGGCCACCAATGATAGTTGTGCGGTTCAGCCGACAGCTTCTTACTTTATTCTGCTTGGTTCTGTGTTAATTTGTGGAATTGTGCTCCATTTTTTATGATCAAGGTTTTTGTAACTTGATTGCATAAAATTATAGTCAGGTAATTTAGAGTTCTTAATGTACAGAATGTATGTAGTTCTACTGTCTCATAGTTTGCTTTGCAGTGTAACTCTGGGTCAGTAGTATTCAAAATATGGTCCATGAACCACGGGCATAGGGGTGGTTTACAAGCAAAATATGAAGATTCCTGGGCCCCATCCCAGGCCAACTGGATCAGAATCTCTGTGGATAAAGCTCAGATCTTTATTCGTGACAGGCACGCCACAAGACTCTTATGTTCTATATATATTGGGGTTTGAGAGCCACTGAGCAAGTGAGGAAGGCGCGTTTTCACTCACATGCAAGTGTCGGCGTTAATGAGATAGACGTGAAGCATGGTGTGTGACATAAGAAATTATGTGTTTTTTAAAACAAAAGGATACTATATAGTGATCTTTGAATAATTAACCAACAGCCTTCTAAGAGGAGGTAAAATGCCTCTCTAGATTCCATCTTGCCCATTTCCTTTAAATTAAAACTAGCCCCATTTGTATTTTTAGGACCCTGAGCAGAGGCCCACTGCAGATGAACTGCTAGATCGCCCCCTTCTCAGGAAAGGCAGGAGGTAAAGTACAAAAAAGTCACTCCGTTGTGTTTCCGTGGGTGGTGGACTGTTAGAGATCTGACCAGAGCACCACAGAGAGGGTGGCGTTTCCTGACTGGGCCGCTCTGCTTCTGTTTTCAGCCAACAGACATCTCTGCTGTCGTTGTCTGAGAGGAGCTGCTGACTTTCGCCTCCTTGTTTGTTCTGAATTTATAGTGATGTGACTCTGGAGTTGGGGCATCAGAGTTTAGTAATTGAGAGAGGACATCTGTGGGTTTAATCTCAGTTCTGCCATTGTATGTGGCAAGTTATTTAACATGCCTGTTCTCTAGTTTTTTCCTCTGTAAAGTGAGGGAGAGTGGGGACTAAAGGAGGGCCTGGCACAGAGGTGCCCGCCCAGTAACTGTTGGGTGGCAGCGCGGGTTTGGACCAGGCCCGTCTTTCAAGTGCACTCCTTCAGATGGCAGGTTCGAGTTGGAGAGGGCCTCTTCAGATACTGTTTGCCCATTTCCCAAAGTCAGGCTTGATTGATTCCTGCCAGGCTATTTCCTGAGATTTATTCTTGTTAGGAGGCTCTAGAGGTAGGAAGGAGATCTTTTTTCTTTATTGTTGTTAAGTACAATTGTCTCCATTTTCCCGCCACCACTTTCCCCCTCCCCGCCCACCCCCACTCCCACTCCCACCTACCCCCCTTTGACTTTGTCCATGAGTCCTTTATACACGTTCCTTGATAACCCTTCCCCTTCTTTGCCCCGTTTTCCCACTCCTCCCTCCCCTCCCCTCTGGTCACTGTCAGTTTGTTCTTTATTTCAGTGTCTCTTATTATAGTTTGCTTGCTT
>PVKM010015538.1:0-27779 GCA_004027735.1 Carollia perspicillata
CTGCTCTCCACCTACGGACCATTAGCATTGTTAAGGTTCTTATTCCCATACACATCCTGTCCTGGGATTGTCCTCTTCCTTGAGGCATTAGCACCTTCCACACACCTCTTATCACCCCAGCCCAACCTGCCTGGTGTCAGCCTTCAATCCACAAGTGTCTAAGCAAGAGCCCGGAAGCCTGGTCACACCTCCCAGGTGTGTGTCGCAGTCTGTCCCTTTCTGTCTGTGGCATGTCCTGCAGTCCTAACTCCCTCCTCCCCTTTCTCTCGCCTCCCACAAGAGGTGTTCCCATAATCAGTAGGCATCAGTCGGCTCTAATCAACCCCCTGTTTTGACTATTTTAGCAGCAATAAAAGGGCCATAAAGAGAAAGTCAGTGGGCCCTCTAGGAGCAGGGTCTCCTTCACTGTGATATAATGAGAAACACCAAGTGCTTCCTCGGAGCCCAGAGTGACAGCCCTGGCCGCAGAGCTATTGGAGGAAGCCTAATTATGCTATAAATTAAAGGGCTTTTTTTTTAACCCAACATTATGACCTTTAATAAGATTGTTTTTACAACCAGCTGTCAATAAATCATGCAGGAGCACCAGTGAGAAGCATTCTCTGAGAACTTCTGCGAATTTCATTAGCTGCAGTTTATTTGGTTTTGGCGAGCTATGATGTTTTTTAAATCTCAAATTAAAGGCTCTGAACCATAAAAGCTAATTCAGAAAAGTTCCTGTTTCAGCCTCTGAAAACAAGCTTCTCTAATTGCAGAAATTAGCTGAGATGTGGCCAGGCCAGGAGGTCATTAGCTGGAAAGCAGTGACAAGTGGCTAGGACTTCACCAGACCTGGCAGCCGTGGGCCCCCTAGGACCTGAAGGTGACAGCCCTGCAGGTCTACAGGGACCAGCCCTGGGAGGTCCTCGGCCTGAGGACTGCTGACCTCAAGAGAGACAGGCTAGCTCAGCAACTGGGGCTGCAAGGGGCTAGTCCTGCCAGGGCCCGGGTCCTGAGACCACCGGACTGGGAATCCCACAGAGCTGTTTAACCCACTGATGGGGACTTTTCCCCACCCCACCTCTCTCAGAGTTCATTTCTCCTCTTCCTTTCAACACGACCACTGACTGTATCAGTGTATAATTTCCCTGAAATGCATATGAGGAGATATATGAAGAATAGGGTATTAAAATGGCATAGTCAGGGGCATCACTATGGCAAAGGAGTACATTGAGTCAGAAGAGACATTGGTCAACAGAAGCAGAGAGGAGGACATGAGGTCTATTGCCCACTTCTTAAGAAAGCAGGTGGACTGGGTTTGAATTCCAGCCCTGCTATTAATTATGGAACCTGGGAAAAGCAGAGGTATACAGTTAAGATTGTGAAGCCAGACTGAACTTGTTCAAATACTGGCTTCGAAGCTTGCTAGCCAAGTGACCTGGAGGCAAGCTACTTTACCTCTCTGGGCCTCGGTTTCCTCATCTGTAAAATGAGGATATTACCAGTACTTCCCCCAGAGGGTTCTGAGGATGAGGGAGAGAGGCAGGTAAATCATTTAGCATAGTGTGGTGTCGATAAGTGCTCAGTCAGTACTAGCTAGTAACAGTGCCAGTAAGAGGGGGAGTGATGTTTCCTCTCTGGTCCTCAACTTCATTTTCTAAAAAGAGAGACTTGGACTAAACAACCTTTAAGCCCACGGTGTAAGTGATTCAGTGAGATGTCAGCTCTCTGCTTACGCCCTTCAAAGGCTTCCCATTGCCCACAGGTTGAAATCTAAGCAATATGGGAACAGCCAGCATGTGGATCCCTGAGTATCCCTTCAGGCCTGTCTCCTGCCAGTCACCGCCCCACCATGCAACAGAACTTACATTCCCGATGGCCTCTGCCTCTGAGCCCAGGCACATAGCCTCCCCTCTTCCTGGAATGCCTCCCAGAGCCTCTTTACCTGGGTAAGTCCTACTCCGTGCAGGCACCGAGAATCACTTCCCCCAGGCAGCTTTCTAGTCCCTCGTCTCTACCCCTCCGTGCCCACAGGTGCTTCTGTAATACCTGGTACTTCTGATGCCAGAGACCTCATCTTCCTTCGCCGATGGCTTTGTCCAGCACGCTGCCCCGGCCAAAGTAGGCAGCAAACACCATATCTGTTTTGGTTTCCCAGGATCCGCAAACCTTGAAATCATCCTTGGTGTTCGTGCATAAAATATTTGTCAAAGGAATGTTAAACATAGCACCCAGAGACATACCTAGAATAATTATATGCAGAAATAGAATAAGTTCCCTTGTAAACAGATATTTAATTTATAACTAGGAGTTGAATTCCTTTATTTTACTGAAGTGACTTTATTTGATTGTCAGAAAATAAAACTGTTAATACATCTTACCACAGTTTCACCATCTAACACCCTTCATCTCCTTTATCTCAGAGAACAAGAAGAGAAGAGGGAATGAAGAAGGGACTGAGTAGGTTGAAGCTGGCTCAGGAAATATTGCCCTTGGTGACCAAGAGAAACGGAGGCTAGGACCCAGGAGGGTCCAACTCCTCCCCTCCACACACCCCCACCTGTCCAACTTCCACAGCTCTCCCAGGGCAGGAACATCAGTGGTTCTAAAATTTCCGAATGAAAACCATTCGCGAAGTCGTGCGTGGGAAATGCAATGCCAGCACATGGGCGTCGGTGACTGTGAAGAAATCAGGGCATCTGCACTCACCTGGCCTTCCTTTTGGCTCGTTAATCAGCTCCCCAGGTCATCGGGGTGTCTCGCCTCAGGCTCACAGGTCTGGTTTTTGTATAATACACATTCCCCCCAGTTTTTATTTCATCTGCTTTTTTCAAGCAGCCTTTCCATTATTTCTGAACATTTGAGGTTTTTTTAAAAAAAATGTAAATTACAGACGCCTGTGGATTGACGTAATGTGAAAAGAAGGCGGCTGTTTTCCCTCCCTCTGAACAGGGAACATAGTCTTTAAAACTAATAAACCCCTTAAACCTTACGAAGCCCATTTCGACCTTTTAAAATGGCTATTTTCAGAAAGGAAAAGGGGGAAAGAAGAAGCAGGGAAACGGGTTTTGGGAAGTGTCTTGGCAGGAGGGAAAATGGTCCCAGTCTGTGCCGATGTAATCTTTCTCCTCCCTCATGTCCAAGGTCAGAAAGCCTGGGAGAGCCTGGGAGGGGAAGGTCCACAGCGCGGGGATGAGCCTCAAAAGTCCTGGTAGGGAGGAAAGACTGAACAGATACAGGAGACAGGAAGTTCCTGGTACAGGGGGGTTCTGGAGGAGGTGAGAGCAAAGGGATCAAGAGAGAAATAGGAGGGATCACTTTTGACAACCAGTCTGGGACAGTGTGTAGGTGTGTGGGAGGGCACTGGTAGGAGCAAAGGGTCAGGAAATTAGCTGGGAGGCACACTCAGCATTGTCTGCCTTCTCTAGCAGTAGGAACTGAATGGGCGGCAGACCAGGGAGCTGAGGACTGGGGACTGTGGGGAGATCTGAACTAGCACCACGAGGAGCTCCAGGGAGATAACAAAAGACTGGTCTGACCTTTAATGAGCACGAGACCCTCCTGCTTTTGGACACCCACAGTAGGGTCCCACTCAGAAATCCTTAGAGACAGAGTCAAGAGTCACTTTTCTCTTCCCAGAAGGCTCTGGCTGACTGTCTACTCAGGCACTGAGTCCTGTTCTGCCTGCAGCCCTGAACCAAACGCCTGGCAGAGACTCATAGAAGCCATCTAGGAATATTTACAGGATGAATAAAAGAACTAGTATATAAATGGACCAATAAATGAATGAAACTAATATCTGGTGAGCAACTATATTCCTTCTGGGAGGAAGTCACGCGTCCTTCCTCCCAGAAGGAAGGCTCTTCTCCATCAACACCAAAATTGCGGCCTCCCGCCACCAAAGTCTACCACGGATGGTTGCACAGGAACGAGAAATCCAAATATAGATTTTTTTCTTCCATAGTGGCTTGTCATTCAGAAAGCAAAATATTCTAATAATCATTAAGTGTCATTCTTGATCTCTGTCTCTCTTCTGGGTTAAACAGGTTGGGATTTGAAAATCAGAGAAGGCGGAAGGGACAGCAAAGCTGATTTGGAAGTGTGCAGTAACAGCGTGGCGTGAGACGCTCTCCTCGTGGGCTGCTGATCCTTGCTATTTAGAAGCCTCGGAAGGCAGACAGCCAACCCAGCCACCTGAGGACGGTGCCAGCTCTTCCCGTTTCTGGGGTGGAAACAGGTCTTCCGAGTTTCTCGATTTGCCTTCCAGGTTCAAGGGAGATTCCTAGCAAATCAACCAGTGCTTCCCCTTTATGGAGTGTGAAAATCATTTCTGGTTTGAAAATAACATCTCCAGGGCCTCCACCTCCCAATCCACTGAAGAAGCTTAAAAATGTATCAAATTTAGCCCTTCCCTACCACACCCACAACAAAGGACACTGCTAGGGAGTGCCTCCTTCCAGGCAGTTCCAATGGAACGGAGCGGGTGGGTGAAGATGGAGATCCTGTGAACAGAAAGAGAGTGCTCGCAGCTACCAATGTCCCTTCCTCAGTGAAGCCAGGGAGATGTGGCTGGGTTGCCGGTCAAGAGGCCAATATCACTGTCCCTTGCCATTTGAACAGTCTAGAAAAAACACGCGCTTCACCATTGTCATTCTACTCTGGTTTGTAATTCAGGGATCAGAGGATAAGACTTCATACAGCTAAGAATCTTGAGCTAAAACTCTTCAAGCCGAATGTAAAATTACTTTTAAAAAAAGTACAACTGCTCATCAACTTTATTCACCTCCCATTAAGAAGTGAAAAATACTCCAGAGGGAAGTTTCTTGAGCAAAGGCCAGACTTCCCCATGCACCTCTCACAGACAGGGCTCACTGGCTTGTTCTGGGAGAAATGAAACCCAGAAGACCAACTCAGAAAGCCTTTTGGGCAAAAAGGAGTCCCAGACAGACTTCAAAGTCCACTTCAGGACTTTTCTACTGCTGGGGTGGGTTGGAGAAATGTCAGCAGGCAGGAAAGCAGCGCATCTGGGATGTGGCTCTGTCCCCTTTCTGGCTGGTATAACTCAATATGTACGTCAGATCTTTCTTCCTCTCTTTTTTTCTTTTTATGGCCAAGATTTATCTGGCTTCTATTCATTTTTTTAAAGTCCACGATGAATATGATTGTTAAGTTCTATCCGTTTACATTTGTGTAAATTAAAAGCCATATTTCACTACTGGGCAGATCTCCTGTTTGCCTGAGAGGTAAAAATGGCGAAACTAAGCACTGTGATCCGTGCCCCTGATTACCCCGTTCACCCAGAAGATACTGGCAGACAAGGATCTTGTGATTTCCTTCACTAAAGCTATATCCCCGCTGTGCCTTTATAAAATCTGGTTCTGGAAAAGTCGACGCCAAGATGCTCAAACTGAAAGTAGACTTTTGGATTAATTTAGCCAGTCTTGTTCCGACTGTGGCAACAAGAGGCTATTATATAGGCCTTCTTTGCAGCAAGCAAATTGGTGTGTAAAATTGATAGAGCCATATTAACTCCTAAAGGGATTTGGGAAGAAAGTGAGTAGACCCTTCTGGAAACAGTGATCTCTTGCTTTTTTTGGTCAGGGACTGACATCAGTTTTGACGATAAGAGAATGTCTTTTTCATGGAAGTCCACACTTGGAATTTGCCCTTAAGTTAAAAGCAAGAGCAATGTAATAAATGTTTGGTAACAACCCCCCACATACTTAGATTTATTGGCTAGTTAAATCTTTAATGGTTAAAGTTAAAAACCTTTTATTTCAATGGCCTGGGGATTTGCACAGCTGGAAGGTTGTATTTTAATATATTCAAATTGGAATGGAAAAGCCGAAGTGACCAGGACATTGACTTTCTTTACTGGATACTCCCAAGCTGGTAGAGAGCAGACAACGGCCACGGCTTTGCCTCAGGCCCTCCCTCCTCGCCCCAAGCCAAGCCCAAAGAAGGAAGAGGAGAAGTGAGGAAGGAAGCATGCTTCAGGGGCTCCTTTGCCACCCTAACTCACTTGCTCTTGTTCTCCACCCAAGTAATCGAGAAATCAAGGAGCATCTACATTCAGGTTCTGCCACCCAAGTGACTCATCTTGGCTGGCCCACACCTTGCCAGCTTCACCCTTCTGGAAACTACATGGCCTGGAGGCATGGATTGGAAAAGTTGCATGGAACAGCAGCGGTAAAGGGTCTGGGGTAACAGTTGAAGGGGGTTGATAATGTACTAAAGGAAGATGGGGGAGAAGGGAAGACTATCAAGACATAATGGAAATACAGAATTTGAGATAAGAGATCAGAGTGATGGAAGTGACAAGGGGCGGTGCTCACAACCTCTCACCAAATGCTCACTCTGTGCCAGGTCATTTCAAATTGCTTTATGTGAATTCGTTCATGGATTTTCCAATCTGGTAGTTTACTCTTCCCTCTACAGATAAGGAAACCGAGATATATAGAGGATAAGGAGCTTGCCCGTGGTCCTATGGCTAAAAGGAGATAGAGCCAGGATTCAAGCCCAGGCAATCTGACCCAAGAGCCTACATCTCAATGGGGCCTTCCAAGAACCGGGTATGGGAGCACCCAAGGTCCTGGAAATTAAGGGACAGGAGTAGCAGAGCAGAGCCACCGGTAAAGCAGAACCAGCAAGGGCATCTGCATCACTCTCAGGAAACATGAGAACGAGGAAATTCTCCTCCTCACGCACATCCCACAAATGCACACTGCCACTTCAACCCAGCAGTTTCTCGTGCACCTTAACACTCAGAAACACATTTGGAGAAAGATACACGAATCCCTCATCTACTCACTTCACAGGCATGTGCTTCAGAAACACACACACACTATGGCACCAGTGCTTTCACATAGGTGCACCAACACTCAGACTCACATCTCGGCACCACACAAGTGCACAAATGCGCGCATACATACACGCACATTTGTGCACGCCAAGGGGTACGCCAAATGCAGTTACAACTTGGAGTCCTGGGAACTCAGCCATGCCATTATTTTTCAAATGTCAACTGCTGTCTGTCCTGCTGACAATCACACACCTGGCTAAGGCTGGATCCTAAAGGATGAGGGATAACGCTTATGCATCAGAGCCGAGAATATACGACGGCCCAAAGGCCCCCAGGATAAAGCAGTAATAAATAGGATCACCTACCCACCATTTCCAGTCCCCTATTCTAAGAGCTCCAAGCTTTCACCTTGAGAAAGGTCATCTGGTTTTGCCAGTAACCTTTGCCAGGGCAAGATTAAAGGTCAAACCTGGGTCTTTCGTCACCAATAGCTATCTCAGCATCCATGAGGAAGGCTGTAGGCACAGGAGTTTGGGTCGTTCTTATTAAGAAAACTTGATTGCTGTGTCCCTGGGAGAGAAGGCTCTTGGTAGAAAACGCCAGGTTCCCAGTGACTTTTCTAGTTCTGAAACGCTAATATTTCTCAGATGGAGGCTCACATATTTTCACAGGGTTTTCCATTTCAAGGCCATTTTGTTTTTTTATGGGGTTTGATGTTCTCTGAACAAACATAGGTTTAATAATTGACAGGGTGCCAGGCTGCCCACTTCGGCACTTGTAGGCCTGTCAAACCGGACAGAGAAGCCGCTCGGCTCATATGGCCCGAAAAGCCAGGACGTTCTACTCCCTGGCACAGAGACCTTGCCAATTGCAGGAAGTTGGGAAATAAAAGAAATGTTTCAAATAAAAAGATGTCAATTTAACAGGGACCTGGAAACAGATGTTCCTCACAGAGCCCCAGAGCCGCCCACCCGCCCGCCCATCCATCCTCCGGGTTTTCAAAGTCACTTCTTGTCAGGTGCCCTGGTTAAGAGGGAGAATTAATGAGCTGTGCTCCATTTTACGGCTGCCGTCTGATGTGGCAGCCCCGTGCGGAGCGCTGGGCGGACTGGCCAGCCTGGCCCCCAGCCCTTCCTCCAGCAGCTCAGCCTGGATCAAAGAGGAGAGCAGCTCAGCTTTTATAGCAAAATGATTAAAACCACGTGGGGCTTGTTTCCTCACACGTGACCTCCCGACAAAGTGCAGAGGGGGAAGCAGAGGAAAGGTGAACCCAGGGGTCTCCAGGCTCAGGGAAGAGTAGGACCCCAGATGCAGAAAGTAAGCACAGACAAGCGTATGCGCGTGCGCACACTGAAGCAGAGCCTTCTCCCTGAAAGTTGAAACCTAGTCCAAGAATGGCACCTGGAGAGCATAATTAGCCAGGTTAGTTAGGACCACACAGCAACAGATGGTAGGTAGGTAGGTAGGTAGATAGATAGATAGATAGATAGATAGATAGATAGAAAGTTAGTTATTCGATTATTTCTGGTTGTTGTAGAAAGTACAACTGCATTGTATGACAAACTAAATCTCAAATGTCCCTACTGCATCTGGACAAATAATTTCTCATCCACCTGTAGTCTTTGGCAATTCTACCGCACCTGAAAATCACAGGGCACTGGTGGTGGGCGACCTTGCTCTGATCCTCCCAGGTGATTCCCATCGCCCGATCCCCTGCCCTGGTATTCATGTGTAATCTCCTTCTCCCCCGGTGAGGACTGGATTTGGTGACTTGTTTCTAGCGAAAACCATGAAGCAGAGGTCATGAGACATCACTTCCAAGATTTAGTTATTCAAAGGCAATGGCTTTCTTCTCGGATACACTCTCTCTTGTTCTCAGGGAAGCCATCTTCCACGTTGTGAGCTGTACCATGAGAGACCCACAGGGCAAAGAACTGACAGAGAACTCCCATCAGCAGCCGGGGAGGAACTGAGCCCTACCAACAGCCACATGAGTGAGTTGAGAAGCAGACCCTCCCCAGTCAAGCCTTGAGGTACCTGCAGCACCGGTCAAGGCCTTGATTACAGCCTCCTGAGAAACCTAAGCTGTGCCCAGACGCCTGACCCACAAAAACTGTGGGATAATAAGTATTTACTGAAGTTGCTAAGTTTTGGGGAGTGTGTTAGGCAGCCATAGATAACTCATACACCTACACACCTGAAAATCACAGCTCCTCCAGACTTTTTCCTTCTCCTGAGATATCCCTGTGCGCCCAGGTATAATTTCCAGCGATCTTTAAGTAAGGCTTCTACCATCAGCCCCACTTTACCTCTCCGAGCTCATCCCAGCCACGCTGACCCCCTTGCTGTGCCTTGACCACACCAAGTATGCGCCCACCTCAGGGCCTTTGCACTTCCCCGGGGCTTCCTTCCTCCTTCGAGTCTTGGCTTGAGACTCACCTACTCAGAAAGGCTTTTCCCAACCACCCTACTTGGAAAGGAAATCCCTTCTCCTCCTCCCTGGTGCTCCCTATTTCCCTCTCCTGCTTAGTTTTTGGCCATAGCCTTTATCATCATCTAGCTTACAACATATCTTACTGATGTTGTTTCTTATTTGACCCCTCCCCCAGACCAAAGGGCAGGGATTTGAGGATTTTTATCTACTGTGTTCACTGCTCTATTCCCAGAGTCCAGCCTGGAACATTTTAGGCATCCAACAAGTATTCACTAAATACACTAACAAGGGGATTTATAGATCTCCCGTTTTCCAAACACTTACTGTTACACATCAAATACATGCCGTCATTAATCCTCATAACAGCTCTACAAGGTTGACCGTGCTTCTCATTTTACAGAATTCAAACCCTGAGATCAGGGAATGCTCTGTTATTTAAGGTCCCACAGCTAATACACAGAAGTGCTGGGATTTGAGACTCCTACATTCTTTTTTTTTTTTTAATTAAATGTATTGGTGTGACATTGGTTAATTGCATTATATAATTTTCAGGTGTACAAGATCACAATTCGATATCTGTGTACCCACATCCTTATTCTCTACACTTGTTCCATTGCATTGGGCAATTCTTTACAGTTAGAGTACTTTCCAAAGCAATGATTTCATCTAACTTTAACAATAACCCTGTGAAAGGGGAATTGTATTTACTATCTCCATTTTGACAGAGCTAGGAGTCAAAGCTCAGAGAGGTGAAGGCATTTGCCCAGGTTGACACAGCTGGGCCATGATTTCTTTGGTTCATTCAACAGGCACTGACTTAGCAACCCTCAGATACCAGAGACCGTGAATATCAGAACACGGGCCCCCCGTCAAGTCCTCAGGGTCCGCACTCTCCCCAGTCCTTGCGGCTTCATGTTGGCCAATCCCCCATGCTGAGTGCTCTTCAGGTGAAACATGGATCTCGTAAACATTACCTTGTACTGGCCAGACACGGCTCGAGAGGGGCTGATCTTACGGGAGATGACAAGCGAGGGCTGAGATCTTTGGGAAGGGACCCAGAAGCAATTTCAGAGAAAGGGACTTTTTAAAGATGGAGCCAGAAGATGCATTAAGCAAAACAAGGTTAAGGTATTAGAGCTTTTTAAAACCCCCTTTCATCCCTATGCCTCCCTCCCATCCCCGCCCCCCAGCCCAGGCAACCATCTTAATGAGCTGGATGTGTATGTATCTTTTGGGCTGTTGGTGCTTTTGCAAAGTATTTTCAGTTTATGCAGATGGTATTATGTTGTAGTTCTTTTGTTTTTTACTTTGCGACTCAGCACCACGTTTGAAAGTACTATGCATGTTACTGAGTGTATGCATATGCTGTGGCTTCCACATGTTGCATAACACGACCACATCCAATCCACCCGCTCCTCCAGGGATGCCACCCAGATGCTCACCCTCACCCCCGCAGCGCTGCCCTGCAACCGCCACATCCCTCCTGTGCCAGGGGGAGAGGGAATGCTGCTACGAGGGGTATAAATCGTCTCGATTCAGTCGTGCCTGCTTACTACCTGCTACACTCCCACCACCAGAACGTGCACATAGTTATAGCTTCAGATCCCAGCCAGCACTCTGTGTTATCCAGCTTTCTAATGTCTGCCTGTCCGATAGCTGCAAAGTGATATCTCATTATTTCTTTAATTTACACCTCTCTGATTATTAATTTACATCTTTCTGGTTATTACAGATTACTCAGCATATGCAGCAAGTCTTCCTATGCTTGTTGGTATCCAGGTTCTTTTGAGTGAGCTAATCAGACTTAAAGTGAAGAGAAGATTAGTCCACTCAATTCACCCAGATTCCTAAAAAGGGGGGCAAGAGTTGGGAGTTCCCAGCACAGGACCAGGGATGCTTGAGCAATAACCCCCGCACAGGGAAAAGGCTTCAGGGTGAACAGTTGGGGCCTGAACTATGGGGTTTTTTTAAAGCCAGTTTTTGTTTTCCCCAAATACAGGACAGAATATGGAAAACAGATGACTCAGAAGTGGAAAATGGAGTTAGCCAGATAGATAGAAGCTGGGTTCAACCTGTCAAAATGTATTTCCTGGAAACGTAAATAAATTGGATTCTACTAAAGGGAAGAATTTCTATACTTAAAAAGACACAAGAGACTGGAGAGGCAAGTCAAAGTGAGGGGAAAATATTTACAGAATATACATAACACAGGACTTGGATCCAGAATATATAAAGAACTTCTTCAAATTGATAAGAAAAAGACAAAATATTCTATCAAAATAATGGGCAAAAGACTTGAACAAGCACTTCACAAAAGAGGCCAGTAACCAGATGAAAACATGCTCAACTTCTTCAGTAATCAGAATACAAACGGAAACATCCGAGCGATCACCCTACACTCCCACCAGAAGGGCCCAAATGAGGAAGACATGCAGCACAACAGGTGGAGTGGAATGTAAACTGACACATCCTCTTTGGAAAACTATTCCACGATATCTTCTAAAGCTGCCCTTTGGGTAAGCACGCCCTTAGGGTAAGCACGCCCTTTGACCCAGCAACTCCATCCCAGGCATATATCGAACAGAAGTGCTTTCACCAAAATGGATGTACAAGAGTGTTCACAGCATCACTTACACATAAAGGCCCATCAATGATAGAATAGATACATAATTGTGGCATTGGCACATAGTGAAATACTACACAGCAATGAAAATGAAAGAACTACTACTTCACAAAACAACATAGGTGAATTTCACAAACACGATGCCGAGCAGAAAATAGCCAGATACAAGAGTACCAGTATCCACTTGTATCCATTGGTATAAAGAACAAAAACAGGCAGAACTAATCTATAATGAAGTCAAGACAGTGATTAGCCTTGAGCGCATATCACCTGGGAAGGGTCTGGGGCGCAGGGCTTCTGGAATCAGGGAAATGTTCTGTTTCTTGATCGATCAGGGTGCTGGTTACATGGATGCTGGTTCACTCAGAAATTTCACCCAGCTATGCGCCTATGCTTTGTATTCTTTTGTGTATATATTTCATGCTTCAATAAAAAGCTCACGAAGTGTGTCCCGAGCACCTATCGCCTCTCCTCAGCCCCACACTGACAAATAAATACGAGTGGGAGATGGCCTGGGCGGGGGAATGACCTCCGGAATCATCACGCACGTGCAGGAACAGAGGCTCGCTCTTCCTTGCTAGGTGTGCAGAGAACCGATAAGCACACAGCCCGTAAATACGTGCCTCGTGAGGTTTCAGAGGAGAACAAGACAGGAGTGTCTCAAATGTGGGTAAGGCTTTTTCCAGAACCAAGCCCTTCTATGCGGAGTCTAAACTACAAAACAAACGAACTCATAGACACAGAGAACACTTTGATGGTTGCCAGATGGGAGTGGGGTTGGTGGGGGTGAAAAAGGGAAAGGGATTGAGATGTACTAGTTGCCAATTATAAGAACAGTCTCGGGGATGTGAAGCACAGCATAGGGAATATGGTCAATGATCCTGGAACAACAAAGCTTGGTGTCAGATGGGCGCTAAGCGTATCTAAGCACTATGTGGTACGCCCAAAACTAATACAATATCGTGTGTCTACTGTTACTGAAAAATGGAAAATCAAATTTCAAAAAAGGAACCAAGCACTCTTCATGTATTTTATCCTGCTCAGTGCCTTTCGCGGCTGACTGATCTGAGATCCCTAAAGGCAATGTGAGCCCACACTGCTGCTAAAGGCCAGAGCTGGATCTCGTCCTCCAGCCCCTGGCTCAGGGATCTTTCTCTCCGGCAACACTACCAGCTCTAGCTGAACTGGAGCAATCAGAGGAGGCTCCTTAGAGGAGCAACAGATTCCCTGGATTGTTGAAGGATGGAGGCGATTCACGAGCAGACGATGGAGGAAGCCAGAGCATATGCTATGGCAAGAAAATACCCGGACCAGGAGCTTACCAGTGAACGGGGAACTCGCTCCCCACAGAGGGGCTGCGGGCGGTTGTCTCAGGAGAGGAACAGAAGGAACGGCCGGGGAAGTGCAGTGGCACCCCCCTCCCTAGCTCTCCTGCCCCTTTTTTAAAGCCCTTAGGAGCCTGTCCTCCCAACAGCTCTCCGTGCTCCCAGATTTATTTTGCTTTCTTTCGCTAAATCAAACTTTATCAGACAGTTTTACTGTCAGCCGTTAAACCAAAATGTGTTTGTGCAACAGTAAACACCTTGTTACTGCAGGGAAGGATTACATAAACAACAGCAGAGACGGGCCTGACTCACTGTACCCAGGAGCCCCGGGAGCTGAGTGGCCCTCATGGGGATGGAGGGGAGCCCTTCAGGGCATCCTGGAGCCCGAGAGCAAGGGGGACAGCCTACACTCCGGCCTGGGGCCCTTGCTTTCACCAGAATGCAATGACTGGCAAGCATTCCTCCTGTCAGAGGCCTGTGCGTCCTCTGGAGAGTTGCGGAGGGATACACAGACCCTCACCATGGCGCTGGGGGAGGGGGCAGATGGGAGGGAGAGGGAAATGCTGGGCAAGGGCGGGGTGGGTCCGGATTAGAATCTGGTGAAATAGGGCAGGCTGAGAGCTCGACAGGGGTGGGAAAAACAGTGAAGAAGGAGTAAAGAGAGGAGAGGGTTAGGGTCAGGTTGAGGAGATAAGGAGAGAAAGAATGTGGCAGTAGGGCTGACTGCTTGGGCCTGAATTGTTCATCAAGGAGTAGAGAGCCTGAAGCCCCTTTTGAGGTGGATGGGAGCATGGAGGTGTAGACCTGTGTGGGATGAGTGGCCGGTAGACAGTGGGGCGGGCTGGCCAGGGGCAGGAGCCAGTGGGCGAGTAAGCCAGCTAGGCTGCCCCTCTTACTGGGTGTACGCCAGGTTTCCAGGTCCACAGCCTCCTCCCATGGCACCTTTCTCCCTCCTCTCATCCATACTCAGGGCCCTCTCCTCCGGGCTGCTTGTGGAGCCAGAGAGCCATTTGATACAAGCTGGCCAGGGGAGCTTGAAGGGCAGGATCGAAGAATGGAACACAGGAGATAGCTGGAGACCAGATGGGCAGCTTACATCTTTTTCCCTACTGGACACAGGGCGCCGTGCTAGGAGCTTCAGTACCACAGACACTACTTCATTCTGAGTTTGAGTCTCACACCCACACTTTGGAACGGAAATTATTACCCTACACACCACACTGCCTATTCACATTCTCCTATTCCTCCTACACTGCTCTGCTCACCATACTCATTTTATTGAGCATTTATGAGGGGGCAGGTACTCTGGCTATATTTTTTCATTTAATCCTCAGATCCACTTTATGAGGCAGGTACTTTTATTGAGCTCTATTACAAATGAGGAAAGCAAGACTTGGAGAGGTAGGGTCCCTTGGCTGGGGTCACACAACTGGTAAATGGATGAGTCGGAACTGGAGCTCAGCCCTGTCCAAGGCCAGAGCCTGTGGACAGGGTCCATAGGAAGAGTCCTGCCTGTGGCTATGCTGAGCCTGGGTCTGGGGGAAGGGGCAGCGTAGTTGGGGAGGGGGGGTGGGGGGGAAGGAAAGTAGAAAACATGGTGCCCTCACAGAAGGGCCTGCCCAGGATATGGGGCATGCAGAGGCCTCCACTGAACAGAGAACAACTATGGCCCATTCATGGGCAAACGGAGTGGACACTCCTGGGCTGGCATGGCCCTACGCATCTTCCTCAGAGACTAGGACACACCCTCCAGAGCCCTGGAAGCCACTGGCTCCTCCAAGGTGGGAGTCTGGAGGGCACTAACCTGTTTCCTGAGGTCCAGGCCTAAAGCATTTTAACCTTACAGGCTGTATCTCCCACTTCCCTCCAAGGCCCAGATCCCAAGCATCCCCTCAGCCCCGCCTTTGACCTTCTCCCCAGGTATTTATCTCTCTATCACTCCCCTCTCACTATCCTATCCCCCTACCTTCTACCACCCACGGACCCCATCAGCCAGGCCACAGCCCTGGAGCCCGAGGCTACACAAGAAAGACATAACACCTGAGGTTATGGTGACCTCAGAGCCTTAGATCACTGGGGCTCAGAGTGGAAATTAGAGACCATGGAAGTAAGGAACAATACTCAACACCTGACTCTTGTCAAACATTGTACTAGATACATATCCCCTGGGAGGCCCCATGTAATTCTTAATGTCAACCCGTAAGGTAGAGATAGAGGCTTAGAAAGCAGGCTCTGCCCAAGGTTGCAGAGCAGGTGGGAAGCAGAGCTAAGGTTTGAAGCCACTTTTGTGGAACACCCAGCCTTCTGGGTGCCGCCACCCCTCCCTACCAGGCAGAGCAATTCTGAGCTAGGGATGTGTGTGTGGGTTTAAGTCACACAGATTTGTCAGTGAGAAAAAGATTCCAAGTGTGGATGACATCAAGGAGGTTCTTCCATGAACTATCATTTACAATCTCTCTTTAGGAAAAGAATTTTTTTTCTAAAAGGGAAAGTATAATTAGAGACCATCCATGCTGTCTGCATGGAGCCTGCCCCACCTCCCCACCCTCCGCCACCCTGTCTGAGACAGAATTGAATGGAAACTACCATCACGTCTGGAGTGAAGGATGCTGGGATGTCCGCCAGCCACCCAGGCTCTCCCATAATCCCATTGCATTTAGTGGCTTTTTTCTTATGTTTTATGGGTATATAATTTACATAGTGAAAGTGCAAAATTTGTTAAGTATGTGGCTTGATAAATTTTCATAAATCAAACACACCCACATAACCCAAGATCAAGAAACAGAACATTCCCAGCATCCCAGAAAGTTCTCTCCTGTTCTCTATGAATGACTACCCCACCCCACCTCCCAAGGGCTGACTTCCACCACCACTGATTAGTTTTACCTATTTTAAAACTTTATGGCACTGGCTGGTATAGCTCAGTAGGTTTAGTGCCAGCCTTCAAACTGAAAGGTCGCTGGTTCAATTCCAGGTCAGGGCATGTGCCTGGGTTGCGGGCCAGGTCTCCTGTTGGGGGCATGCTGGAGGCGGCCAGTTGATGTTCCTCTCGCACATTGATGTTTCTCTCCTTCTCTATATTTCTCTCTTCCCTTCCCTCTAAAAATAAATAAATAAAATATCATTTAAAAACTTTATGTAAATGAAATCAAACAAAAATGAAGTGAAATGAAGTGAAATGAAATGAAATGAAATCTCTTCTGTCTGGCCTTTCTGTTCAATATTATGCTGTGAGTCGTCTGTATTATTCCAGGTACACAACTGCAGTTCATTCATTCACGTTGTGTGTAGTATTCCTTAAGTATTGATATTCCACAATTTACCTATTCTGGGCATTTGAGTAGCTTCCAATCACTTAAAGGTTTTTCGTGTCTTATCATTTTCAGAGGCTAAATGGCAGGCTCTCTAAAAGATTGTAAAAAGTAAGGTTATGTTTCATTTACTGATGGATTTAAAAAAAAAAACAAGGATGGCTAAGATTTCTCTGAAACTAAAGCATCATAATCAATTTGTGTGATATTTTTACCTCCAGTTGGAGACCTAGAGAAATAATAACTTACGAAGCCACAAGCAACAGATCCATGGATGAATGCTACAAGCATCCCACAGATGCCTCTCTCAGAACCAAGTACAGTTTCAAGAAAATGTTGAGCTTTCATGGCAGCAAATTTTTTGATGAGAGAGCATGATAACAAAAAAGCTTTGCCTAAAATGTTCCTCGTGCAAAAGACGGGCCAGGAAGACCCTTTCAGCTGGCAAATGCTTGTCGTTTTTTCCAAAAAATATGGGAGACACAAAGGTAACTTAGTAACTCGCCTTGCCGTGAGTTTCTCCATGAACTTCTCAGTTGTCATAAATTAAAGGGCTTATATTACTGAAAAGGCCCGAGGACTCACTCACTCAGCCCCAAAGTATCACTGAAATTTTAATGGATACTCCAGACAGTTTTTTTACACCAACTTTGCACTACAGGGGCTGACAGTTTTCATTGCTATCATTGCTCAGCAGATGCTGGAAGCAACGCAGGAGAGAAGTTGGAGATCAGGCTGGGCCGGTGGTCAGGGCTCAGGTTACACACCTGAGAGTCAGAGGAGCTTGAGTTCGCTTCCCTGCGACTATAGACCGATGTCTACACGTTGAAAAGAAAAGCAAAGTGTTCAAACACATGTTAAACTTCTCCGTCCAAGTTAGTTTGTTAGGCAAAACAACATTTTTTCCTCCTCGTTTAAATCAGTGTGCTCTTTCCAGGGTAAATTCGGTCTTCTGAAAGCTTGCCACAGAAGGGCCTAAGCTCCTTTTTAATTTTCTCTGTTTAATTAAAAACAATCCCCAAGATGTTCCCATCGGGAAAAACTGGGTGAAAGACACATGAGTCCCTGCACATTCTTCTGCAACTTCCTGTGAATCTATAATTATTTCAAAATTTTAAAGTTTAAAGATAATAGCACCATTAAAACTGTAAATAGCCCTGCTGGGTGGAAGTTTGATTCATTTAACCTTGCTCCGGGCGCCATCCGAGTGTTCGGATGGCAATTTGAAGGCATCGAAGCTGGAAAATCTTTTCTTTCCACAAGTTTGTTATCATTCCAGAGGGCAATATAGAAATATAACCTCCAAAAATGACTCCAAATTACAGACATTTGCAGCCATTCAAGACTTAGAGTTTATAAAAATGTCTACTTTCCTCCCATTTGGAACTTTGGGTGGGGGTATAAAAGCCTTTTGGAAACTTTTCTCCCCAAGAATGATTACACTGAACAGCCTGGCCTTGTTCTACAGCCTATGTGCATTTTTCGTGCAATTTACATCTGGGAACAGATTTTTTTTCTTCCATAACTGCATTTAAAAGACAAGTGTGGAGCTGGGTTAATGATTATTCGTTTAGGCAGTCCCAGTTTGCAATTGACAAGAATAAAAATTTCTAAATATTAAACATTTGCTAAAAATTGTCAGAAATAATGCTATCTTTTTGTTTAGGGACCACTAGCAAGGTACTGTGTGGACAGCCCTCAGAGTCCCTGAGGCGGGGCCTCCACGTCAGCCCCTCCATGGAGCCCCATTTACGCGCTGGGCACTGTAGAGCAGCAATCGTATTGAAAGAGCACATTCAAGTTCTCGTCCATGCCTTTGAGAACAACAATCGGATGTTCTTCTACAGCAGCAGACTCTGATTAGCAAATGCACAGGAGCATCTATGGAAACTAGAGTTGCAATTTATTATGGTATGTTAACATGGGATTGCCCCTCACTCCCTGCCCAGAATATTAAATTCCCCACTAAAGCTACCTTCTAGGCCTGCAAGTGCAGGGAAGTGGTTCAGAGCTGAGGACCTGAGAGCCTATGTTTGAATTTCAGCTCTCTCACTCTGTGACCTAGGGCAAATTAACTTCCCTGTGCCTCCATTCCATCATCTGTAATAACTGGATAATAATAGTAACATATATTCATTGGTTACTATGAAGGTTAAATGAGATAATGCATGTAAAGGGTTTAGAAGAATGGTCTCTATTAAAGTGCTTAGAAAGTGTTCTTTGTTATTATTAAGTTGAATTATTCACCAGAGGGCTGTTTGGTGCACCCAGAATCATAACAAAGGGCAGCTGAGGTGATGGTTACCCTTTAGTTGAGGAGACTTCAGTGACATATCCCTTCCCCCAACCCTCGACCCCTGAAACAATGGACACCCTCTGGTCATTAGGCTACTTACGCCTTTGGCAGCCTACGTTTCCCTGCCCTGGGCCAGGCTGGAGAAGCTTGACATGTCTTGCTTCTCTAAACCCCTTTTTCTATGTGAACCCTCCTCTTGTCTGCTGCCCCATTTTTTTCTTCTGTTTAAAGAGCAATGCGATTGTTCTTTCCACAGTCCTATAGATATATCCACCCCACCCCCAGTCTGCCGGGTGTTGATTCAATTAGAACCACTCTCCAAGCTCTGCCTGGGCCGCCCAAGGTCAGAGCCCGTGCGCAGAAATCACATTACCTTCTCTATGAATCACAACCCATCATTTCTTATTGGTGTCAGCAAGATTTAAATCTTTGAATAAGAGCTATGCATGCATTTTATACTTGTATAGTTCCTGCCTTATTATTTGTTAGCATGATTAAGTTTAAGGCACATGTGATTTTATTTTAGTTGCCATTGCTTTATTTGCCTCTCACAATAGAAACTATAAATGTTTGTGTATTTTTTTTTAATATGACAGGTTAACATGCTCAGGCAGCCCCCGTCAACTCCTTTGATCTCAGATTGCTTGCTGAAAGCTGGCTTCTTCCTTCCTGAGCATCGTATTTTCAGATAGCTGGCTTCGGAAACCTCCCGGCCCTGGAACATAACTATTGATTTGACACTTTCCCTCCAAACGGCAAGAGCACCTTGCATGCCATCTATCTCGAGCTAAAGTCATGATCTGACCCCACCAAGCTAGGTCTTCTGCCAGGGCGTCTCATCTGAATGATAGCACCTCCAGCTTCCGAGGCAACAGAGTAAAGACCTGAAGAAGGGGAGAGGGAGACAAGGCTGGGACCTAGAGTTCATACTTCACAACTTCTTTCCCTTCAGCTGCATGAAACCCGTGCCCAAGATTTTAGTTCCTGAACATCCCCTGACTCCATCCCCTTCTCTCTGCCTCAACCCTAGTCAAAACCATTCTTGTTTCTGAGCGAGACTGTCGCAGTGGCCTCCTGACTGGTCTCCCTGTGTCCCTTCCTGAGGCTCTATTCTCTCACCGCCCGCCATTGATGAAGGAGGCGTGTTCTGTTTTCCAGACTGTCTGGCTATGGTTTCTAACCTTGGTGCACATCAAGTCACCAGGCATCCTTGTTAAAATGCAGTATCCACCTGTGAAGATTCTAAATCATTTGGTTTTGAGTGGGATTCCAGGATCTGTACACATAATATACACGCCAAAATGATTCTGATGCAGCTAGTCTGCAAATTAGCATTTGGGGAATTATTGGCTATAGCTTACCAGGACCATACCTGACCCACTTTAGAACTGGCCAAACAGGCTTCCTCAATGAATCAGAAATGAGCACCCACCTGACAAGTTATTTATTCAGCCCCCACTCCATGCCAGGCTGTTCGGGCAGTGGGGATGGAGTGGTGGACCACCTGGACAAAAATCCCTCTTTTAATGGAACTTACAGTCTGGTAGTAGGAGATAAATAAAACAAAAGCTAAAATAAAATGTATGAACTGTTAGATGGCAATAAGTGCTACGGAGAAAAATAAAACAATTCGTAGGGTGGGGAATGGAAGTATGGAGGGAGGGTCAGCTTGCTGTTCAGAACAGGATGGTCAGGGAAGGACTCGCTGGGAAAGTGGCGACTGAGTAAAGACTTGAGTCCGGGGAGAGTGAGCCACTCAGAATACTGGAGAAAGGGCTTCAAGGCAAACTCTAGAAGGAGCAAGCACACTCTGCTTTTCTAGCACTCTCCATGAGAAAGATATTCTCTGCAGATCCCATGTTCATTCTCCTAGTCCTCTACTCCAAACTGGAGAAGGTATTCCCAGTAAAAGATGCTATTTCTCTCCTCTGTGTCACTGTTCAAGTATTCCACCTGCCTGGAAAGCTGCTCTGGACTGGACCCCTGAGCGCTGAAAGTTTACTAACTCAGCTCTTCCATGCTCCACCACGTCTGGACCTCTCCTGCCCCCACACCTAAGCTGTTGGCTCACCTGTTCGGCTCCTCCATCCACAAGACCAGACTTCGGGCTGTCTTTATCTATTATGGTGTCCTTAGTGCACAGCAGAGTAAGTATTGGGCCAGAGTAGATTCTTGATAAGTGTTAAGTGCAGAAAAGAAAGAGAGAGGGAGGGAGGGAGGAAGACCTAACTTTGTGGCAAATGCCAGGATAGGTGGTACCTTGTGGTGAATCGGCAAACCAGGACTCCTGCCAACCAGTCCTGTGGAGAGCTGCACCCTCATTCTCCTACCACCTTCGGTAGTCTCTCCAGGATTGCCTTCGGGTGCAGGTGAGTGATCATAAGATTTGGAAATAATAATAATAGCTGTCACCTGTCAGATGTATGCTATGTGCCAGGCACGACATTAAGTCCTTTACATGCATTACTACATTATCTCGCTTAATCCTCACAACAGCTCTGTGATGTACGATAGATACAGTTATTACCCCTATTTTAAAAATAGGGTGTCCAGCGTCTTGCTCAAGATTTCCCAGCTGGTGAGTGATAGAACGAGGATTCAAATTCAGGGAGTGGGACACCAGAGCCCAGATGTTTAATTTCTGTTTCTTCTTCTTCTTTTTTTAATCATAGGGATTTGATTTTATTTTTCTGTCTTTTTTTATTGTTGTCCAAGTACAGTAGTCTCCATCTTCCCTCCACTATTTGCCCTGCACCCCAGCCATCCCCACCTCCCACTCTCGATCCTACCCCCCTTTGGCTTTGTCCATGTGTCCTTTCTACATGTGTGTCTGAGTCAATCGAGCAGTAATTAATTACAAGAGGACCCAAGTTTTGGGTTGAGAAGCTGGAGACAGCAAGTAAAAAACAGAGAATTGGAAGGACGGTCTGGGCTAGGAGAGGGACCTGCTTATGAAGACAGAGGGGAGGTCAGAGGTTCCAGAGCTTCAGAACCTTTACGGTTCTCGAAGGAGCTCTGCCCAGAGCAAAGGAAGTAATCTGAGGAGGATAGCTGGGCTGGAAACAGGGACCCAGAAATCAGGAGGTTCTGAGGGAGACATGTCTCCTGAGTTGGCCATGCATGGACTAAAGGCTGCTTGGCCCTCTGGAGCTGCGCACTGGTCAGGCCACCTCATTGCACAGTTCCCAGGTCAACAGTCACAGTGGGCTACACGAGGTGCTTTTTTCTGCTGGGTGAGCTGGATGGAAAGGAAGCATATTCAGTCCCCATGTCCACAGGACTCTCTTACCCATCCCACCAAGTTCTCTTCTTCACAGCAGCTCACTGTCCTATGTGCTTCCAACTTCCAAGAAACTTTCCTTCCATTGGATTTTTCCACCACCTGAAGAACAAAATTTTACTACAGGGCCTGGGTCAAAGGATAAAACACACACACACACACACACACACACACACACACACACACGTGAAATGGAGAGAGGTGAGGGGTCCCACTTGAGCCCGGGCAAGGCCTCTACTTCTGGAAGCTCTGGAGAAACTTGACACCATGGCCAGGTCCTGAGCCAGGGCGGGGGAGGGAGTAAACCATCTTCCCGGAGCAGGAAGTGAGGGAGAGAGAGTGAGAGTGAGCTGGGGAAGCGCTCTTGTTTTCTTTGGCCTCTGCCAGCCCAGGGAGGGAGAGGGAGAGAGGCCAGAAGGAGGAGGATGGGGCTGGTGGAAAGATCCGGCCTTTGTGTCCTTCCCTCCCCCAGGAAGTGAGGGGGGGAGCAGGAGGGGGAGGGGGAGGCCAGGCCACAGCTTCCCCCTGCCTGCTCCCTGTGAGGTGTGCAAGGGAGATGGGGCCACAGAATCCTGGAATCAGAGGCCGTTCAGGTGAGAATGTGGGGTGTGGTGAGGAGTGGGAGGGCTGGAGGTAGGAGGACAGAGTGTGAACATATTGGAGGGCTGGGACGAGCCCCAGAGAATAACCCAAACACTCCTGAAGGTGCCGCATTCTCTCTTGCTCTCCAAGCCACCCCTCAAAAGGCCTTAACTTCATGCACTACTCTCTTCAGCAAACAGGTGGGGGTCATCCCAGGAAAAGCTCCAGGCTTAGGTAGGCCAGGGCACCCCCTCAGGAAGCCGGGCTTACGGAGCCCCAGTGTGTCTCTGAGTTTATGCTGGGATGTAGTCAGATGCAGTCATTCCTACTCCAAAGAGAAAGTCTTCCTTAAGAGCAACTCCATCCCTAATCCTAATTCTTCTAGCAACTTCCATCCCACATGCCAGCCTAACCCCACAATCCATTCCTCACGGGAACCCCAAACCAGTCTCAACCCAAGTTCAAAATTGCTGAATTTAACCCCACACCTTTAATTAATCTCACGCAAAACCTTACCATAGCCCCACCCAGACTCACCCTGATCTGTGTAAATCACAAGCTGGACTGCCCAGAGGTGTCTGCGGTGGGGTGGGAATTAGCAGTCACAGCTGACATGCATTGAGCATTTAGGAGGTGTGAGGCCTTGTAATGGCCTTTTTCCATTTATTACTGTATTAACTCATACCAGTGAGTTAGGCATTACTGTTACTACCATCTTACAGAGGAGAAAACCAGGCTCAGAAAGATTGGGTTCATTACTCTGGTGAAGTGCCCCCAGCACTGGATGTGACCTGTGGAGTCACTGTTCCCATCAGCAACATCACACAGAGTGAGTGTGGGGAATGTGTGGCTGCTCTAGAAGCCGAACGAAACTCAGTCATTTGAGACCCAGATGGGGTCTCCGCTCAGGTATTGAGTAAGAGATGTCTCTGAGGTCTCCAAGCCTAGAAACCCACTGCAGAGTGCCACAAGAATCGCACTACAGGGGGAAAGGATCTGATCCAGGAAAACCACCCCAGACCTCGTTAATTCTCTGCTCTGCAGGACCACAGCAGACCCCACCACCACAGCCACTGCCCCACTACTTTGGGGGTGTTCCTCCTGATCAGCCAGCTCTAATTTAAGCTCAGCTAATATTCTGATTCCTCCTGGAGAATGCACCCAGAGCCTTCCAGAACCCAGTGAAGGGAGTCCTCAGTCAGGACAGGGATGGTGGCCTAAGCTTAGTGATTTATCACGCGCACACTAACAGATGAGCCTGTTCATGCACTCATGCAATGCCCTGTTCTGGACCTCTCCAGTTTCTTTTCTCTGCCCCAAACCTTACGGTTTCTCCAGTCCAGTGAAGGAAGTTCTGGTGGGTGTAGTTCATTCTAGAGGATCTCACTTGGGGGAAAACTGGCCTACAAAGTTCCCAGAACATCAGCAGGTCTGGCCAGACCAAAGAGAAGGTGCCGGCTCTTTGGAGTCCTCTGTTCCTTCCTGGGTTAGGTGTTGTGTCAGGGTTTCTACGGCCAGGTGTCTGTCCAACCATGAAGGGCCACATCAAGAAATGCTGCCCCTGGCTGGTGTGGTTCAGTGGATTAAGCACCAGCCTGAGAACAAAAGGGTCGCCAGTTTGATTCCCAGTCAGGGCACATGCCTGGGTAGTGGGCCAGGTCCTCAGTAGGGGGCACTCGAGAGGCAACCGCACACTGATATTTATTCCATCTCTTCCTCTCTTTCCCTCTCTCTAAAAATAAGTAAATAAAATATTGTTTAAAAAAGAAAAGAAAGAAAGAAATGCTCAGTGCACGTCACCTCTACCACCACCATTCTCAAACGGTCTTAAGAAGGCGACCCAGCCAGGGAACTCTGGCCACAGAGATACCTGATCAGAGACCAGCTAAGAAACCCAGTCTATGGCCCAAGGTGCTTTGGCTTAAAGGCCAGAAAAGTCTTCTCATGGATACTTTAAGCCTATAAGCAAAGATCATCTTGGCTACACAATCCTGGCTCCTAGTGTTTGTTGCATGTTGACATCGCCTGATGCCTTTCCAAACCTGTCCAGGGTCTCCTGAAATAGTCCAAGGTGGCTTGCTGAAGCCCAGCCACACCTTATTCTCCCTTCTCCCATCCCCCACATTTACCTCTCTCTCATATGCAACGTGAGTGTTCTTTCTCTTCTGCCACCATCCCCATTTGTCATTTGGGAGCCATAACCTGGAGTTAGTAACAGTAATAAGTATAATTAGCTCCTGGAGGAGGAGGGCCACGTGGCATAGGCGAACTAGGACTAGGGAAGGGAGAGGGCATGGGGAGGGAGGTGTGAGGCTCTGCCGGCATCACTCCAGGCTGGAGCCACAGAGCCAGGAATCCATGCCTGCAGAGAGGAAGGAGCCCATGCCCGGATGGCAGTGAAGCCCGTCACGGCAGCTCCTCTGGACTGAGTGACATGGGTCCTCCCCAAACCTCTCTCTGGAAAACTGTCAGCTCCTGAGGCTGGGAACCATCCACCCGCAGACCCCCTCCTGATTCCGCAGATGCAGATAAAAGTCAGAATAGAAATAACCGGCACTGAGAGGGGCAAGTGCAGATGTGGCCACGAGAGCCCCAGATGTGTTTTGGCCATGGCCGCCGCCAGGCTGCTGGGGCTGCAAACAGGAATGTAGACCCAGATGGGGCTGGGGCTGAGGAATAAGGGGGGGCACCATGCACAGAGCTGCTTTCTGGGCTCCAGGAGGGGTGCAGCTCTGAGGAGGAAGGAGGTCTAGCATGTGACTTCATGAAAAGTGAAGTCACACACTTCCTCAGCCTCCTCCTGGGGAAGATAGATTCCTGCAAATGCCCCCAGCCTAATTCCCCTCATTCTGCACTCTCCTCCAACTCCTGCTGCCCTTCCCCACTTGGGCCTCCAACCACAGCATCAGCTTCATTGGGACTCTTCTTTGCAGGTGGCTCAGGGGTGCTCCTTAGGCACCTCCTGCCACAGACGGGAGGGCAGCAATGCTGCCTCTGCCTCTGGGAAACGGAGGGAAATGTCAGTGTCAGCCTGGCAGGTCAGCCTCTGTCCTAAGCCCTGCTAATACGCAGCATTCAGGGCCCCATAAAGATGAAGGGCTCTGCAGCCTTGCTCAGGGGCCCCTGCACATAAACACCCCCAATGATAAAGCTCCCTGCACCATCCCTTGTGAGGCCCATTTACTTCCCAGTTTGTTTAAAATTTTCATCTCGGGAGAAGTTTGCAAACCGCTAACAGCAAGTTTCCAGAAATTGCAGAATATAATCAGTGGACTCTCAGCCTGGACATTCACTCTCAGACACAACACCCCCAGGCCACCGCCTACCAAGGAGTGGAGGAGGCAGGAGGCTGAAGGTGGTCAGCAGTCTGGCTGGGATAAAGCCATGGAGGCCTCCCTTGCCTAGCCCTCTACCCCTGGGTGAGCTTGGCCTACACCCCAACCAGCCCCTATCCCTGTCCTGTTTGTTAGAATAAGAAGACCAGCCCACGCTCAGTTATTCTAGGAGGATTAGCTAGCTCAACACACAACCCTTCTCCTGGACAGGAAGTTTTACTTTAAATACACCCTGAACCCCACCCACTGCAGAATCAGCCACTGCCTTTGGTAATGGCCGAGAGATGGAGAGGTGGAAGAAGACAACTCTCTCTGTCCTCTCCTAAGGAGCTAGAGCCACAGCCCTGGGATCACCAAATCTTCCCCCACCCTCACCTCAACACCTTGCCCTGACCCCTGCAATTCTCTTTTGCAGAGAGGTCAGCTCCAGGATCCGGGTGGAAGTCCTGGGGCTGGGCTTCTCAGCGTCATCCTGTCCCTTCGATGATCTCTAGGGAGGGCCTACTGCCTTTACTACAGGAAACAAACCCTCTTTTAGAGAAACCCGCCCCCTTCTTCAGTCTCCTCCAAAAAGCCAAACTAATACTTCCTGAGCGCCCACCATGTGCTTTAGCGTGTCCGATTTCATCTTCGCAGCCCTGCAAGTGTGGAAATACCCTCATCCTCTTAAACATGAGGGAACAGCCTCGGACAGGACAAACAAATTCTCCTGAGGTCATATAGCTAATAGATGGCAGGACGTGGCCAGCACTCGAGCCCAGCCTGTGCTTCCTCCACTGTGTCACGCTGTCCCTGAGAAGGTGGGAAGCTGGACCCCAAGTGGGCAGAGGAAAGTGACAGAGGAGAGGCGTGCAACAAGCCCTTCCCTTCGCTCCTCGGTCACGCTCCAGCTGTGACTCACCCGGCTGCCTTCTTGACAGGCAGGCATCCTGGCTTCACACCTGGACCCATCTTCCCACGGCCCTCGCTCAGGGTTTCCAGCAGCCAAGCAAGGACGCTAACAGCTACCTCAAATCATATAATTCCACCTGGGATTATGGATCAATAAGGATTATCAATGTCAGAGGGCTTGCGCTCAAGGCCAACTCCCAGGAAGAGGAGAGAACATGGCCAGTTTTTACAAAGAAGTTCTTTGTGCAGAAAGGAAAGAAAAGGAAGCCCAGAGCAGAGAAGGGACCAATCAGTGGTTGGAGAAGTGGGCTCATTACCGTGCGGCAGGGTGGGTGGCGCCAGAAATGACACACTATGTCGGGTTCGGTGGCCATCCGCAGTTCTCCCAACTGGTGCTCAGAATCCTGGATCCTAGAGGGGGCTGCAGCAGTCCTCCTCCTGCGGTCTACTCCACATTCCTCACATTCTTTACGCTCAATTAAGAAGAAATAATCAGGGGAGCAAGCAAGGCCGCAGCAGGGCGGCCATGCCCCACACTGGCGGCATCACGTGTGCGGAAACAGCGCCCCTGGGTCAAGCCAGACCAGACCTGGGACCGAGGGACCTTGGGAGGACGAGGAAAGGAAGCAGGGTGGACAAGGGTGTCTCCCAGTGCTCCACGGAGACAAAACAGTGAGAAGGAAGCAGGGAGAGGGGGCTGGGATCTGGAAGGAAAAGGAGATGAGGAGGCAAGGCTAGAGCAGAGGCAAGGCGTATGACCAGAACACCTCAGCCATCCTCTGCTTAACCGAGTTCCCGCTTTACCACGATCACAGCAGTGTCACCACCACCACCCCCCAACAGCATCAAATGCGCTTCCTGGATGCTCCTGGAAGCACAAGCTCCTGGATGCTTAGCGCATACTTGCCTTTACCAGTTAGC
>PVKM010015539.1:0-27768 GCA_004027735.1 Carollia perspicillata
GATTTTTCCCACACCCAACAAAGGCTGCAAGATTCATTGCCTGAATTCATTGTCTTTTCATCCTCTGCCTCAAGATCAAGATAAGCAGCTGTTTGAGTCCTAAAATGAGAAAGGATCAGAGCTTCAGTGGTATGAGGATCTGCAAAATAATATTTGTTATCATCCACTGAAATTTTGGTTGCATTTGTTACTACAGTATAATCTAGCAAAAGCTGAAGTACCCCTGTGTTCATTGCAGCATTATTTATAATCACCAAGATGTGGAAGCAACCCAAGTGTCCATTTGTAGATGAGTAGATAAAACAACTGTGGGACATTTATACAATGGAATACTACTCAGCTATAAAAAAGAGGGAAAATTTACCCTTTGTGACAGTAGGGATGGATCTGCAGAACATTATGCTAAGTGAAATAAGCCAGTCAGAGAAAGACAAAGACCATATGATCTCACTCATGTGGACTCTAATGAACAAACTGAACTAACAAGGAAAATGGTGACAGACTCATAGATGGAGAGCAGGATGACAGCTAGTGGGGAGGTGGAGGTGAGGGGGTGGAGGGACTGAGCAAAAAGGAAAAAGAACTCATGGACATGGACAACAATGTGGTGATTTCTGGGGGGAGGGAAGTATAAGGGGACTAAATGGTAATGGAAGAAATACAATAAAGATTCAACTTTTAAAAAAGCTGACTGATACAGGTTTGATTCCTACCATTTAAAGGAAATGTAACTGGTGTAGAAATGACATGTGCTGTACATTTTTAGGTTAATGCTAAGTTTAGGATATAATAATGGTTCACCTAATCCTTCCATCAGTCAATAGGCTTTGTGCCATGCTGTGCTTAGTAGCCCTGTGAATGCAGACATGAGACAGGCTCCTTGCCCTCTCCCATGCCTCCCTGTCTAAGAGTCAGAGCTAAAAATTTGATAAATTCATCCCATAAATATTTATTGAGTGTCTCCTGTGTGCTGAACATTGTTTTAGGTGCTGGGGCTACAGCCATAAATGAGGCAAAGTGTCCACCTCCTGGGGCTTACGCTTCAGAGGCGCAAGCATTCGCAAAGGGCACGCTCACTCAGTGCTGTGTAAGGTCTTCACCAAGAATCATGTCCCCGCCTCACTGAAGGAAAACAATCCGAGTGTCGTGAAAGTCACGGCATTATTTTGGATGCAGACCGCAGCTGCACACCTGCTAAAGGAAGTCCCCAGCACACAAGCCCTGAAGTCTGCGACCAGCTCTTCCCCCGTACGCACAACATTGCAGAGTCTATCTATTGCTCTGGCCTGCATCACCTGTTCTGAGTCTCTCAGCTCCATCTACAGATGGACAAGTTAGGATTACCATCTCCACTGTGCAGAATTAGAAAACAGAGGCTCAGAGACAGAAAGGGACAGGGTCGAGTTCAAACGGCCAACTAAGGACAAGCCTGGCTGAGTGCTCTGCTTCTCAGCTCAGTGTCCTCTCTGCCCTATGTTCTTACTGCTCACATATTTTCATGAGAATGCGACGTTTGTTTATGACAGTTTTCACTGATGTCTAAAATATTTTAGAGGAACTCCTGGAGCAAATTTTTGTTTCTTTTTCCTGTGCCGTTTACAATCCTCTCCACGTACCGCAATGTAAAGACCAGCTTCAGAGTGAAGAGTAAACTTTTCATCAAGCCAAAGTCTGCTTATGCCCATTCCCCCCGCATGGAAACCAGATCCCAAACTCAGAGTGAGAGGATTCTCATGGGGCAACCCAGAGGCACTGGGATGAGCACAGGCTTTACACTAAGACAAACCTAGGCTGGAAACACAGCGCAGTTAATAGCTGTAAGACCTTGGGCAAGTCACTTTCCCTCTGTGAGCCTCAGTTCCGTCCCCTTGTGACAGAAGGAGTGACAACACCCACCCATCAGGTGGTTGTAAATTCAGTAAGATTTTATACAGAAAACGCTGATCCATGGCAGGCCCAAGCTAGATGCCAGTGGACACTTTAACAGTTCTAATGTGATCATGCTCTCCAAGGCTCTGACATCGAGAGGACCTCAGTTGCCACCAGCTGGGTGTTTTGGGGAGAAGGGGATTATCCATGACTTTCTTAAAGACTCCATGTCCTTGGTCTGGCCCCACTACTCCAAAGCATCCTTTTCCAAGGATCCCTATGACTCTGCTGGACATCTTGGGCCTGTGCGGGTCAGAGAGGTCACCAGCAGTCCCCCATTTCTCCAGCATTAAAGGACAAGGAAGTTTAAAAACGTGTTCTTTGCAGCAGGAAGGGTAAATAGTGCCTGCATTTCTTGTTTTAGCTTAGTGAGTCAGAGATGGAAAGTCAGCCTGCACCAGGGGCGGGGTGAGGGGCAAGGAGGAGGGCTCGGCACAGCACACACACATGCACACACATGCCCACACCCACCGGTGCACACACGCATACACAGAGTGATGTCTGCAGCCCACGGAGCTCCAGATCAAGGACTGCCAGGAATTCTGAGGGGTCAGCTCAGAACCACCCACCCAGATCCTCCAGCTTCCCCTGCAGTCTTGAAGGGTTAATGGTGGGCATTCTCACACCAGGTGAGAGTGGCCTCAAGCCTTGAAAGAAGCTGGTGCTGGTCCCAGCATTATCTTCTGGTCCCGGGGGCAATATTTTCAGGGACTCGGGAAGCAAACACCTTGACTTCCTACTCTCTGAGCTGTGGTCAGAATTTTAGAGCAACAAAACCTCCTGAGTCAGGACAATTAGAGTAGATCATGGCTCCCATGTATCAAGTTGGCCCCCCAAGCTGGGCTCCACACAAAGTGGCTCATTTTACTGATCTCGCTGGAGCCACACAAGCCTGTGAGGTTGTGAAGGAAACCCCACTGCACCAAAGAGAAGACTGAGATTTAGAAACCATGAAGCCTCTCACCCAAAGTCACGTAGGTAATGAGGGCAGAGTTTCGGTCCCCTTGTGGTACTGACTGTGTTTTGATACTTGATCAGGAAGACAGTCGCTGCTCCAACCTAAGGGGAGGGGACAGCGCTCTGTCTGTCCTGCTGCTGTGGCCTGTGCTAGGTTCTTTATGATAGCTTCTCATTGACCTGTGTGATGGGAAGTGGAGGCAGACGGAGGGCTCACAGAAGTGGGCAGGGCCTGGCCTCCAGCACGTGCTCCAAGCTGCAACAGGAAACATTGCTAAGCAGGAACGTGGCCTCCCCCAAGACTCCTCTACGTTCCTTTCTGTCTCCGTCCAAGCTCACTCATTTGAGCTCCACCCATCAAAGGCAGCCAGAAAGCTGTCTACCCCTTGAATGGCTGAGCCTGACTGACAGTAATGTAGAGGATGCCAAGACTCCCACCCCTTAACTCTGCTCCAAGTTCATCTCTCCAGGGAAAGCCCTCTGACCCCAGTGGCGGCTGACCCTGAGACCCATAACCCCATGCCCCACTTCTGGAGCCCAGCACTTAGCTCACAGTATCATATAATCTCTATAATCTCCTTTCTCCAGATTATGGCTACATTATTACCCTTTGAATCCCCACCTCTGAACCCACCACTCCAGTAGGCCCTCAAAAACTTCACTGGTCGATGAGTGGATTATCAAATTCCTGATTCCCAAAACCTCTCCATAGGCAATGGTGGTGATTCAGCCTTTTTATGCCAACCCCAAGTCTGGACAAGAAGAGGTGACCTGGTCGTCCTTGGGTGGAGTGACAGGGGCACCAACATCAAGGGCTCAAATCCTTGTCCCTGCACTGGCTGGCTCAACGTAAATTGGTACCCATGACTCAACCTCTCTGCACCTCAGTTCTCTCCTCATGAAGAAGAGAGATAACACATTCTTGCTTTGCATAATATTATGAGCTTAGATATGATGCATACGAAGTACTTGCCATGGTGCCACGCACACAGGAAATGCTCCATAAATAGTGACTGCTGGTGTCATCAGACTCTGAAGAGGTGTTGGAAGAGAGTCGAGGCTCACCCACAGAAGGTACTGGGTATGCTGTTCTTTGAGCTGGGTCACTGGTCTCTTCCAGGAGCCTCCACATGTTTACAGGAGGAACGGAAGACATGGACAAGGGTTGTGCAGCCAGGTGCGTGTTCATATGTGTGCATGCGCATGCGTGCCTGTGTGCGTGTGCCTGAGTGGGGAGGGGAGGAGAGCCACTAGCGCCCTCCAACATGCCGTGAAGACCAGCTGGATCAACCCAACCCACGCTGCCCACCTGTCAGGAGGCCTGCTGGCTCCCAGCGAGATTATAAATCACTGATTTCATTTTGCGTTTGAGGAGCCACTGTGTGTTTGAAGTGGAATTTGAAGCAGAAAGAAATGGGCCGATTAATGGAGCCTGAAGAAAGCTAAGTATCACTCACCGTTCCTGCCAGAGCGGGGAGTCAGCTGGCAGCAGAGCAACATTTGAAAAACATGGCTCTCAATTAAAAGCTTTTTCTCATTTGTGCTTCGTACTGGCGCTCACTTTAATTAATTGCAGGGACATCTGAATCCACCCACCAGTGTTCCGTCTTGCAGAGTGTGCTCCATGAATGTCCGGGTCTCTCCCAGTGCAGGTCCAAATGCATCCAACAGCATCCCAGTCCGCGTGTGGGTCCTGCCCACCTCGGGTCCCTCTGACCCCCAACCAGCCACACGAGCCACCCGAGCACACAACACTCTTCCATGCCTCTTGCCTCTTGTCTCTTGCACATGCTGTTCCCTCTGCCTGGAATGTCACTCACTTTCCTCCTCTGCCAGGAAAATTTCTGCTCATCCTCTGAAAACCAGTCAGTAATTATCTCCTCTGTGAAGCCATCCCAACATTATGGAAGGGTTGTGTTAGAGGCTCTCCCCTCTGTGCTCACAGCGCCAACCTGAGCCCTGAGGCCCTTAAGCACAGGGACTGTCATCTGTGTGTTGACCGACTGGGTGAGAAAGAGATGAATGGCCTCCGGGCCAGTTGGTTAAAAGATGTCACCTAAAAACACACATGTTTGTTTAGAGAGTCCTAAGCCTGAGAAATACCAGTGAGAGATGCTTTTCTTCCCTCTTTCCCTGAATTGTGTGGTCTTAAATTTCTAAGCCCTCCCCACCCCAGCCACCGTCAACCGCAAACCCACCCTAACACTGCCTTCTCTTCTGGTCTCCTTTTGGGATCTGAATCCCAGGCTTTCAAAATGTGTCTGGTAAAGAGTCTACCTTTTTCATTCCCAGTCCATTGCAATTCTGGGCTCCTTCTCCTCCCAGCTGAACAGGGACCAGATCAAGGAAAGGACCAGAAAGCCAAGAATGTTAAGGCCAGGCTCCCAACTGAGGATCCGAGGACTCACGTAAGGAACTGGGCATGTGCTGGAGAAAACGGGGCTCCGAGCCAGCCAGACTCTGGTCTCCAAACACAGGCTGACACCTGGAAGCAAACTTACTAGGAATGGACGCAAAGACGGACGGGATGTACATTATTGGTTGAAGGTGTGCATCCCAGTTTGCTAGGGACGGACCCAGCTGATGCCTGTCATGCTGACATAATTATTTTAAGAGCTTCTGTTCACTCTCAACCATGTCCTCATTTGGACGGTAATTATACAATCCCTTTAGTTAAAGGGAGATCTTTTCCAGTTCTGTAAAGGCAGAGTTTCTTGCAACCAAAGCTATTCAAGGACTTAAGAAGTTGGTCTGAGTCCTCTGCTAAAGTTGTCCTTTAGCAGAAGGAACTATGATGTGTTCATCTTTATGACCTAGCACTGACCAGGAGATCAGTGCTTAAATGGGGCTGTGCATGACTCTCCAAGGGATAAGTGACCAACTGCCCTCCACAGGAAGGAATCCCCATCATCAGGAGAGTTTTAATGCAGGCTGGACAACCACTGGTCAGCTGGCCTTGCAGAAGATTTGAACATCAGGGAGGAATTTTGACCAGAAGATCTTTCAGGCCCTCCGTTCTGATCCAGAGGTTATACGTGCATGAAGTTCAGGAATTAAGAGCAAAGAGCCTTGAGGTAGACAGCTTGGGTTGGACTCCTGGTCCATCACTTACCAGCTGTAAAACCTTGAGTCTGTGCCTCAGCTTTCTGATCAGTAAAGTGGGTATAAGAATAGCAACTTCGAAGTGTGGTTGCAAGAACTTTTTTTTAGTGTTACTATATGTGAAATGCCTGGTCCACAGGAAGCACTTGATAACTATTTTCTGTGATCTGTAGGATGATGATGGTGGTGCTGATCTTGGACTTCATCCTGTAAACAAGGGGGAAGTTACTAAGAGTGTTGGATCTCCGCGGTGCCTGGGGGAGGTTAATCAGATGTCGAGCCTAGGAACCAAGATTAGGAGAAAGAAAACCCCTCCTACCCCCTTTGAGTTTCAGTTGTGTGTACAATTTCTTTGAACTGGTTATTCGACTCTTTCTCTTGGAGAGAGAACAAAGTGAGTGATGTGGAACTCAAATCTCATTTACAACTGAATTTTAAAACCGAGGAGATTTGCAATATCGGAAAAGCAAGGGAGCAGGAAATAAACTTGAGAGTAATTGCTCTGTCGTCTTTTAGCTGCTATTTTTGTTGATGGTATTCAAATGAGAAGATGCCACAGCTGCAGGGAATCGAAGAGATCGCTGGCAACAAGGTCTCCACTTGACGCTGGAGGAAAGCACAGGCCAGAGAAAGGAGGGTCCAGCTCCCACCTCGCAGCAATGAAACCAGGCAGGTTGCTGGTGCCCAGACTCACTGGACAGGTCTCTGCAGAACGCGAGGAAGCATGGGAGTAAAATAATGGCCTAAAACAGTAAACGCTACCCCACCATGAAAGAAGTTTTTAAAAGCACATTTACTGAGACAAAAAGACGCCCCTCCAGACACATTTCAATTGGAAGGCTGGTCACCTTCCAGGGGCACTAACCACCAACAGGCCTGGGAGAAGCTGTGATGAGTTCTTAAAGGTTATGGGCTTGGGGGGCCGCATATAATATTATGTCCATTATATAGACTAGTAAATGGAGGCAGGGAGTTCCTTCTGTTCTCAAACTCAGAAGCTCCCCTGGGGATCCTAACTCCCACCCCTAAGGGCATGGGGACAGCAGATGGGACAACTGTGTGGTCCTCAGATGTCCAAACCAGACAGTTGGGGTCAAACCCATGGTTCTGCTATCCCGTGGGGTGCTCCAAGGTGCTGGCTTTCAAACTGTGCTGGCGTATTTGATGGCAGCCCCCACCCCAGCTCTCCTTCTAACCCAAGTGGCCCCACTGTTATCTGGTTTATATTTGGGGGGTTCAGCATAAGATTTACTGCAGTAAAGCTCTCTGATGTTTGAAAAGCCTCTACCTGAAAGTGTTCATAGGCTGTGTCTGTGAGCTCTCTTCCGATTAACTGAGGCATGGTGGCTTCTACAGCCCCTCTGTGGTGCTAACCGGGTCTTCAAAGGGTCCTAGGATGGTCTGTGAATGGCCCAGCCAGCTGTGGGGCTGCACCTGCAGCCACCACAGGCAGCCAGTGGTTCAGGAGTGCTGTAGAAACAGACACCAAGACCTAGGTGTGTGGGAGGCTGTGGTGCTTCCACTGTGTCCCCGGGGGTGGGCCTAGGCTGGTTGGAAGAGGGTCCATCTTCACGTGCTTTGCTCACTGCTTCTGCTCACCCAGCGGCAGCCAGGGCCATTCTGATTAACCCTTCACAGCCTCTCCACTTGGGACATGCATGTGCTCTGTTCTTTTTGCTGATTTAATTAACATAATATAATGGAAATAAAATAATTGAAGGGGCTGCCACTTCAGGAAAGATCCTCTCAGGATCTGGAGGCATTGTTGCGCTGTTTCCAGGCAACGTCGGAGGCCCCAGAGGGGGCTGGCGTCCGAGCAGCCAGCTGGCTGGGCCTCACCCCGCAGTTCCAGCCAAGGCCTCCCAGGCCCTGATCCGTGGGCCCAGGGGCTCATGGGAGCTTCCTTCAGGCCTGCCTTCTTCACGTTTGTGTGCCTTCGAGTCTCAAAATGCAGTTCCACAGTTGGGAATAACAGAAAAAATCAAACAGAGGAAACGATCATATCAGAAATCCAACCCTACGCATCGCATTAAAAAAATTTAACAACAGTTATTTCAAGCGCAGGATCAGCTTTGGTTTCTGGAACAGATCTTTCCACCACAAATTAGGACTGTGGAGACATTGCTGCGAATAACCCCTCTGGGCGATTATTTTCAAAGAATGGTTTCTGAGATGGAAGAGGCCTGGGACTGTTCCTAATTGCTGAGAGACCTCAGAGGCCTGCCTTTCCCCTCTATACCTCAGTGCCCCCCACCCCCGCCCCGCTCCTCCATCACTGCCAGGAGGAGCTACACGGGTGGGAGGATCAATGGTGGGACTTTTTTAGAACATGACAAGCCGGCAACTGAGCACGAGTTCTGATCCCGGGCAGCTCCCTGCGTAATGCAGTGGACTCAAAGGGCAGCGCCTCCCTTGCGAGTATCTGTAGGGCTGGCGCCCCGTGAAGTCCTGGCCTCCTTCATTCCTTCCCCAGCACCGGCCAGAGTGGGGCAGCCTCCGGGGGCAGGGGGGAGGTGGCGACAGCGGGATGACAAAGAGATTCGCTTGGCAACCTGCGCAGACACATTCCTGCAAGTCCTCCATTGCAAATACCATTGCAGCTATCCAGCCCCAAGGAAAAACCATTATTGCGTGATTTATCTGGCGGAGGAGCATTTTCATACCGGTGACGCCAAATTATAGGCATGCTGTAAATAAAATGCCATCGTTTCATCCAGTTTTACCAAGTTACAAAGCAGAATTTTTTTTACAAAGAGTCTGCTCACACAGGAGTTGGGGGGCATGGGGTGGAGACGCTGGCTTTTCTCAGGATACAGATGCAAGGGACCAGGAGCTAATTGTGGAAGAAGATTTTAATTGCTCTGTACCTTGTTAATGTCCCTACCATACTGATTCCTATTAATTAATCCAGTGTAATGGAAAAGTCAATTATGCTATATTAATACCACTTGTTGTAGAAAAGACTAAATTAATGAATGCAGATGGGGAGCAGCTTCGTTACAATAATAAACATTTGGTAAGTTCCTGTGTCAGCCTCCGAGATTAGTTTGGCTTAAGGTAGCCAATACATGGCTCATCTCCCCATAGGAAAGGAGAACGAATTACAGGTTGGGAAAAGTGTACAGATTAGATGTTCATTAAAAAAAAAAAAGTGCAATGAAATTGAAAATCAGGTGCATCGTGAATTCGACCACCCCCACCCCCACCAAATCCACTTGACTCTTTAGGATCACTGGCCTGGAAGCAGGAGGCTTGACCTTGGGTCTGACCCTAACTCACGGCTTATCGGTCCTCCCGGAACCCACTGCTGAGCTCCTACTGAGATAGACACTCATTCTTTCAGCAAACACTCCTTGGCCACACAACTAGAAACGAGGGCCAGGTGTCACCCCCACCTTTTCTCAGGTATCTCCACCTGACTGTGCCCCAGATAACTCGGTGAAGGCTTCACTGCCTCCCACTGGACTGCCCGGACCAGCTGAGGGCCTCCAATGGCCCTAGCGTCCAAGCCAGAATCCTGCAGGGTACCCTGGGGCCCTGTCCCCTCCCTGCCTCCCTTACCCCACCAACCTGCAGTCATTAAGTCCTGGAAAGGCTGGCATCCTGGTATTTAAATTACGACATTCATTAAATTAGAAAACAAATAAACTGGGAAGAAAATTAAAACTCTATGTAGAGTTTTTAATGCCTAATATGTGAACCGTTCTTTTAAGTGACTAAAGAAAATAACTCCATAAAAATTGGGCAAGGAAATGAACAATTTGCAGAAAAAAAATAAGTAAGGCAAATGAACATCTGAACTTTTTAAAACACAAAATATTAAGAAAAATCCAATGAATGTAACTACACATTTTTTTTCTCTCAAAATGTCATTTTTTTCTCAGGTGATCATTCTCATTGTCTGTGAGGGTTACAAGACAAGCATTCTGGTGTCCTGAGGGTAGAGAATATAAAATGTACACGACATTTTAGGGAGGCAGTTTAACAACAGGTATCAAGAATTTTAACCTTGTCCATTTCTTTCATCCAGAAAATTTCCTTTTAGAATTAATTCCTGGGAAATAATTAGAGCTGCAAATCAAAGACACATGCATAGGGTGTTTAATTACCACTTTGTTTTTAGTATTAAAAATAAAAACAAGCTAAATATCCCAAAATAAGGATATGGTAAACACACTTTGATATACCCCACCCCCGATGGACTGTAATGCGGTCACAAAAGGTTTGTGGAAAATTTGTTGATGATACGTAAAAACGCTCACAATGTAATGTTGAATGAAAAACAGACTAGGAACCCAAACACAGCGAGATCCTAATTTTGTTTTTGTTTTAAAGTTTGTGCTTGATGTGTGATATCAAAACAGAAAACGAACAAAACCTTCAGGGGGTCCGGCTGACTTCTGAACTTCCTTCTTGCACAGGCACCTTGGCCATCCAGCCGGTCACTGCTCCAGAGTCCTCTCCACGTTGCCCCCCTCCCCAGCCTCGGTTTTCCACGGCCCCACAGTTCTTGGCACTCCCTTACCATGCTTTGCTGCCTACGGCCCCAAGCTGTCGCCCACCACCGCTCCTGGGAGAGCCTGACCCCCAGCCCCGCTCCGTCTCCCCTGCGACTGCCTCACACACATCTGCTCCCTCTCTGGACTCAGCTCACGTGTCTCACCCTCCGTGAAACCTCCCACAGCTGGATTTGGCTTTCCACTTGGAGATCCCACGCACTGCACCCGGCAGACAATGAGCAGCCGTTGATGGATTTTGAGCAGGAGAGCAGCATGTTCTGTTCTTTATGACGAGGCCTCTGGCAATCACGTCCTCAGCAGGAATGAGAAGCAGACAGGAAGCTCTCAGAGGCCAGTGAGCAGTCGGACGGGGGCTGGGGTAGGCTCTCAGGATCCGACTCGCTCCTGGATTCCCAACCCACCCTGAGGCCTCGCCTCTGGGCTCCCAAGTCTGGGTACATGCCCCTCCCGCTACCCGTACTGCTCCCTCCACGCTCAGCTCTCCCCAAAGAGGCTCCCATCCCTGTCTGGGGACATGCCTTGGCCTGAGTTCAACCCCCACCCAGACACCCACTAGCACTCTCCCTTCTCTCTTCTTTCCCAGCACAGTGTGGGGGAGAAGACTGAGTGTTCCTCTTTATCCAGAATGCTGACATTCAGCACACAAACCCGGTCGCCTAAACCAGCCTGCACCTGGCTTCCCCACCCCGGCAGCTCCGTGGGAGAACACTGACACCTGGGAGCCACCTGAAATGGATCAGAGCTCCAGGCCCACCATCAATCACTAATAGACAACGATCAATAGGAACAGGGAGTCCTGCATGTACCTCCAGTTACCGCACACCCCGCTGTGCCTGGCACTGGGCTGCCAGCCTGTGAGTCTCCAAGAAGCTCAGAGTTGCACAAGAGTGACAGCGGAGAGAGGAAAGTTAGCAGCCTTGTGTGCAGATGGCACGGTGGGGCCCAGAGGTCTCCCACACTGCCTGAAAGTCTTTACGGAAAGCTTCCTGAGAGAGGCTATTTATTGCAAGAGTCCTTTAGGGAGGAGGGCTTTAAGCAGAAGAAACAGAGTATGTAAAGACTAAAAATGCCCAAGTAAGGCAATGTGATCCTCCGTGCCTCAGTTCCTCTTCTTTAGAGATCCTGGTGGAGGTTCCGGAGATTCACAGTCAGGGAGCTGGAGGCCCCGGCTCCGCCCCACCATTCGCCTGCCCTGAGGCATGAGCCAGCTTCCTTAACCCATCATTTGACACCTGGTCCAACATCCTCTTCCTTCATGAAGACTTCTTCAATCGCTTCTTTTTCAGAAGTCCACAAAAACATACCAGAGGTGCTGAAGCAATTCATCTTGGTCTTAGAATCCCATCATATTAGAGAGGTCTCAGACGATAGTGGGGACTCGACAAATGTTTCAAGAACAGCTCGCATCCCCAACAAGAGAGCAAATCAAGGGCAATAAATAGGCCTTGCATCTCCTTGTACGTTCTCTATGACCAAGGATGTCGCCAGTGTTCGGTGAGGTCCAGCCCACATACTTGTCTTTCTCAGTTCATCTTCCACTACAGTGTACCCTTCTACAGCTTCAGTTCCATAAGGTAATTTTCCAATTTCCTACGCTTCTGCAGGTCTGAGGAAGGTGCCATTGATGACAAGGATAGAGATCCTGACTAATCACCAGGCAGACAGGGAGCATTTGTCTGGAAAATTCCCTTGGAGATCCACAAGCAGGTGTCTGGTGCCTTGTGAGCCCTCACGGAAGGCTGACTCCCAGACTCTAAGGGGAATTGCCTACCCACAGCCTGGAGAGCCTGCACCAGGCAAGTCCCTGCAGACACCTCTCCCTTCGCCACCTCCCCTGCCCCACCTCACTTCCTCTCCTACCCCCTCAGACCCCCTCCCCACCCTCTCCCTGCAGTCAGGAATGAGGGGATCAGCACCTTCCCACTGGCATGTGCCAAGTGACCTGCTCAGACTCATTTGCTCTCTCAACGTAATTCCGAGGAAGTACATTTTAATTAAACTTTCCAGCAAACACATCCTTTGCTCTGTAATAACTCCACTATAAAGGAGCTAAAGAAGCCATTCTAGTGGCAAACTTTGGAAGTAGGCAAATGGACTTCTGAATTAGGCTTGTGACATTGGGTGTTTCTCCCTGCAGGCCTGGCCTCCCTGTGAGACCCTGACTTGACTCTCTCCTGCCTCTGGACCTTCCCTTCGGATTGCTCAGAGGCTCTCCTTTCACCGAACTAGACCCTTTCTGGCCTCCTCCGGGATCTGGCCTAGATTAGACATCATGGACCCCTGTCCAAGCAAACCTTTCCCGTGGCTCTCACCATACAGCCACATGCCATGAAACAGCCCTGCTTGTCATCATCCATTCTCTCCAAGTGCGTCATAAGTGCTGTGAGGGCAAGGACAAGGCCATATATTGCCCCATCTTCCCCAAAGACCCCTGACTCAACTCTGTGCAGAGTAGCAACATCACTCAACACACTGCCAATATGGCCACCAGTTGCTGATAAAAAAAAAAATGCAAAGCTAAAACGGTGTTCTATAATTCATCTGGCTGTCCCAGAAAAGTCTTACTTTTTGATTACTAAGTAGGAAAATCAGAAAAGAAGGTATGGGATTGTTGATGGCTTCTCCCTAAATTATTCTAAGATATGTGTCTGCTTCTCTAAAATACAAGTCAACAAGCCCTTATCTGCAATTCCAAACTCCAGAAAGCTCCTTTAAAAAGTAAATTTTTTGTTGTTGTTTTAAGCTCACTTGGCAGCAAGACTTGACTCGACCTAAAATTATTTGGCAGCAAATTTGATCTAAACTAAATTTGATCTAAACTCAAGTGAGGCTTCTACTTTGTGGGGAGTCATCCATCTTGCTACAAAAACACTAATGAACCGCTCTGTGTCCTGCTGGGGGTGGTTCTTTATTATTCACATAGAACATGTACTATGTTTCTTTTCTAACATCCAAAAACCTCTGACTTCTTACGTCATCTGGCCCCAGGGGTGTAAAACAAGGGATTACAGAGCTATACACTCAATTCTCAGAAGTTCCCTGTAAAGAAAGTATTTGTCTCAGAATTCTATTTTTCAGATTCCTGTGTTGTAGTTTCCAGGGAATGTCTAACAGATTGTATTACCATCCCTTATTACCAGCTTCTCTCTGCCCAGTAAGAGACTGTACATGGCCATGGCCATGGGTGTCTTCAGTGCCTTCCTGGGGAAGAACATTTAGTGCACCATTGAACAAATCCCTGAGAGCAGACACACCACATACCATGTCAGAACTGTGCTTTTAAAAACCATTGAATGGCTCCACTTTGGTTCTTTTCCTCTGCCAAGACTAAGGCATGTACCACATAGACAATGCACTTTACACCTTGATCCTAGAATTAAGAAGATACCAGGACTTCACACCATACATAAAAATTAAAACTGTGCTATATTTATACAATGGAATACTACACAGCAGAAAGAAAGAAGAAACTCTTTCCTTTCGCAACAGCACGGATGGAACTGGAGAGTATTTTGCTAAGTGAAATAAGTCAGGTGGCAAAAGACAAATACTGTATGATTTCATCTATAAGAGGAACCTAATGAACAAAACAAACAAATGAGCAAAAAAGAACCAGAGGCATGGAAACAAGGAACAAACTGACAGGGATCCGAGAGCAGGGGAAAGGGGAGATGAGGGAGGAAAGAAGGGGAAAGCCTAGTTAAAGAACACGTATAAATGACCCATGAACATGGACAATAGGGTGGGGATTGACTGTCGAGCTGGGGTGGGCAGGGCAGGAGAGAGCAACAGGGGAAAATTGGGACAACTGTAATAGAATGACAATAAAATAAATACATTTTTAAAAATTAATTCGAAATGTGCAAATGACCTAAATGTAAGAGCTAAACCATGAAACTCTTAGAAGAAAATATAGGGGTAATTCTTCATGATCTGGGATTTGGCAATGGATTCTTACATATGACACCAAAATCATGAATAACAAAAAAATAGATAAATTGAACTTCATCAAATGTAAACACTTTCATACATCAAAGGCCATTATCAACGTAGTGAAAAGGCAACCTGCAAAATGGGTGAAAATATTTGCAAATTATATATCTGCTAAGGATTTGGTAGCCGAACATATTTTTAAAAAAATCTTACAACTAAAAACAAAAAGATAAACAAGTTTTTTGTTTAGATAAAGGACTTGAATTGACATTTCTCCAAAGGAGATCTACTAACGGCCAACAAGCAAATGAGATGTGCAACAGCATTAATCATTACGGAAATGCCAATCAAAACTGCAGTGAGGCACCTCTTTACATTCCTGAGGATAGCTATAATTCAAACAATGAAAAATAACGAGTGCTGTGAAGACGTGAAGAGATTGGAACGATGTACATTGCTGGTGGGGTGGTAAGTTGGTGCAGCCACCGTGGAAAATAATTTGGTGTTTCCTCAAAAAAGTTTATCATAGAATTACCTATGGCCCAGCAACTCCACTCAGTATATTCCTAGATCTATGCCTCAAAATTGAACATTGGTATTCAAACAAATATATGAACCAGCAGGTGTACAGAAGCACTGGCCACAATAGCCACAAATTGGAAATGACCTAAATGTCCATCAGTGAATTAATGGAAAAACAAATTATGATATATACATGCAATGAAATAATAGCCATTAAAAGAAATTAAGTACTGATACATGCACCAACATGAATGAATCACAAAAACATTATGCTAAGCGAAAGAAGTGAGATGTAAAAGGTTACCTATTATACAATTTCATTTATATGAAATATCCAGAACAGGTTAATCCAAAGAGGCAGATCACAGATCAGTGGTTGCCAAGGGAGGGGACCAGAAGCTTAATGGGTCTAGGATTTCCTTCTGGGGTGATGAAAATGTTCTGGAACTGGAAAGAGGTGGTGAATGCACAAAACCATTTACTTTAAAATAGCTAAAACATCGTTATGTGACTGTCTCCTCGATTTCAGAAAGGAGAGGGAGAAAAAGATGCAGTGGTTGATGTTGGAGGCCTGCAATCCTCCAACCTGGAATCTCCCAACTCATGGCCCGGATGTGGAAGACGTTGCTCTCCTCAGGTCTTAGGGCAGCCAGGAAGGACCTGTGGGGGCCGTAACCATGGCCACTCCCTCTGGCCTGCAGAGCCTAGTCCATTTCACCAAGGTCATGTGATATGACCGTTTGCCTTGTGGGTCAAGATGTGGGAAGGCTGGGAGACACTGATTTTCATGCCCCCTTCCCCACCTCCACTGGGGTCTGCCCTGGTTGCCAGTCACGGAGAAGGTTTCAGGCAGAATGCTCACTGCAGGGCTCTGACATGTGTCGTGGTCAGCAGGTTTCTGGCAACCTAGGCAATGGAGCAGTGGCCTTGGGAGCCACCGAGGGTCCCCTGATGTCCTCAATGCCGTGCGTGCTGCTGGAGCTGGAGACCCTGCCAGGGGGTGGCAGGTCTGCCAGGAGAGCTTAGTCCAGGCCCAGATCCCCAAGGATTGTGTGGGAGATGACATCTTTTACAGTCGCAATGGACATTTTTAATGCTTAAAACTGTGTGTTACTATGCAAGAAGAAGCAAAGAACAGTTTATGGGAGATTCTGCCTTTCTGGGAGAAAGACATCAAATATTGAAGGGGGTGAGCCAATTTCAAGGCGAATTTGGAGACCTTAAATCAGCACTTCCAGAAGTCAGACTCAAGGACAAACTATCAGAACCAACAAATGTGAAAACCAGGAACAATGAGCTAGAAGCCACAATTCTCTCCTTGGTCTTAAAATAGATTCATAGAGAAAAGCATGAAAAGAAGAGGAGTCTAAATGTTTCCAGCAAGGTCTGCTGATGGCTGATGTAAACAAGTCTCAGTCCTTCGAGAATTCAGCCAAGCAAATCCAACAGCAAGTGACTGCGACCAAAACGTCCTTCAAAACCCTTCAGAAGCACGTAGAGTGGCCTCAGGAACACTAGGAGAGGGTTTGGAGGAAAAGTTCAACCTTCCGGGAACCATAAAGCTGATTTCACAAGAGTATCAAACATGGAAGGGACAACCTAGTTAAAAAGAAACGAACTCTCGGGGAAGGCTAAACTGCCTCCGGAACAAGTTCCTAACAATCAGCCTCCAAGTAAGCACCTGCTAAAGGAGGAGCCGCTGCTGGCGGGGAAGTCCACACGGAGCGTGAGAACCTGGGACCGTCCGCACCGAAGGCATCAGACAGAGATGTCTCACAAAGCGAGCCAGAGGAGCTGGGAAGAAACCCGTCTATGTGGCTCAGAGTGGAATAGGTATTTAAAAACTCTCTAAAAAGGAAATGGAATGTACCTGGAATTAAGCGAAGACGTGAAAATAATCAATATACTTAATGCTTGACTGCAGCCAGGTGACAACGCAGGTAGCAAGGAGCATTCAAAAGCCCTGGGAAGAAACACCAAGTCCTCCCTGGACTGTGTCAACAAAAAGAAATGTTTTCCCCGTGTCCAACTTGCAGAGAATTTACCCCATAGAGATAGAGGAGACTCTTTCCAATGCGGATGAAAACATCAACAATACACATGCAGAGTTACACACCTACATCCCAGGCCAAAATTATTTCAGAAAAACTGGACACTCTCGGACCACCGCATTCCCCAAGATAGAAAGTTTTCGATGTTGGGATGATAGCTCTGTTCACTGAGAGAAACCTCAAGCACATGAGAGAAGAAAATGGACACATTGCACAAAAACTGATTGAGGTAGAAAGTAAAGGTTCTGAAAAGTATCCTTTCCTTGATGTTCCAAAGAGACCATTTGACAGAGGCCTGAAAACCCAACCGGGAATCCTCTAAGCCACCAGCTCCCTGACGAAGGACATGTGTCAGGCTGTGATGGGGAGGCACTCAGGGCTCAGGGTTGACCAGCTGCCATTTGTGGGGTCCGTCCAGTCTGGTCAATGCTGTCCTGAGTCAGCAAGTCCTCCAGGAAAAGAAGGCAGCCTGACTCAGTTTCTCTCATGCAAGCAGAGGGCAATATGTTCCTTTGCCTCAACCACCGCACGTAACAAGGGAGCAGCCAGCCCAGGCTCTGGTCCTTCACGTTGTCCTCTCGCTGGAGGTCGGATGTCGAATAGGTGTCCCAGGAGGAAGTGCCTGAGAAGAGGACATCCTGTGCTCTTTTGAAAGCACACCAGCTTCCCAAGAGTCCACTCCACCAAGGCCCCCCCCCCGGCCAGTACCAGTCTCCCTGGCAACAAGGAGCATTGTGACACCACCATTAGAGTCACTCTTCCGTCCCCGGAACCTGGAAGCAAAAGTGAGTCACCTTCTTAGCTGATCCACATTCCATGGAGTTTACTGAAGATCCAAGATACGGGTGAGATATTTTTGCCCCTCTCTACAAAAACATTTTTGGTTTCGTCTCTTTTACTATTATTCTATGTAGGGATGATACAACAGATCAATGGGAATGTAATAGGCTGTAATTGTTATTATAATGTGTTATAATTGTAGAATACATAACACGGATCTTATAGGCTCGTTACTGCCATTTTATTCAATTTGTAAGAAGTATATTTAGAATATTTTTGTTGTGGTTAACTAAAATAAGGAAGAAATATAGTATATGGATTTTTGCTATTTAATATGTTTCCCCATAACATCAAATGTAGTAAGTTTGCCGTGAGAAATTTCATTAGTGCAACTTTTTGAAACTCAGCTTTATTTTTCTATAACAAGGGCTCAATACCCTTTGGTTATAAGAATAATATCATTTAACCTTAAACATTTTGGTTAATCAAAGGAGCTTTTAAAAAAAACATGCAGCAAAGCAGAGCTCTGTTAAACCTGCCGCCAAGGGGAAGCTTGTGGGAGTAAGTCCGGGCTGGCAGGAGGCACCAGGGTGTGGGGAGTGGCGGCCTTTGTCTCCACCGAGGGACCCAGGGACAGACACGGGTCCAGCACGCTCCATACCAGAGGGGAAGGCATTTTCACAATGAACATGCCGGAACAACATTGTAAGATTTTAACAGTAACGATCCTCTTGTCCCCTCCCAACACTCCTGCAGCCCAGCCCCACCACAACCAAGTCAGGAATGCGCACGCAATCTTTCTGCGTTGAGTGATTTTACCTGTAATCCCAGAAGATGAGGTGGGGAGGGGTGGCGGAACAGAGGAGAAGGTTCAGATATTCAGCTTCCCCTCTCTCTGGTCCCTGGAGAGCCACTCAAATACTGGTTCCTGAAGTAAGTTCCCTTTCGGGGGCTATGGTGGGAACTGAGAGTAATCAGACTTGTCCAGCTAATCTTCCTCCTGGATAGCGCCCTCTCTCCCACTTCCCTCTCTACTCCATGGCCAAGAAAGCTTTAAAAATAGCTAGCATTCATTGGAGCCCTCACCACATGCCAGGCATTATTCTAAGATCATTCCTTATGTCCTCTCCAAGTCCTTGTAACAGTCAGGAAGACACTCCTACCTGTAGCCCCATTTTTCAGATGAAGAGTCCAAGGCACAGGAGCCTCTGTACCTAGGAGGTGGCGGTGCCAGGTTCAGCTGCCACCATCCATACACTTCAGCTGTGAGCAGCGCTGCCTGTTCCACCGCACATTCCCCTTGTTTACAGCGAGCACCTCGCAGAGCATCGGGGACACCAGCCCCCTTTATCTTCATAACAGCTCTGAGGTATTGCTGTTATTATCAGAGGAAACCAAGCCCCAGAGCAGTTCTATGGCTCCCTTGAGGGTCCAGAGCTAGAAGTGGTTGGAGGGAGTGGGGTGGCATTGGTTCCAGGCATGCCTTCTACAAAAGCCCCCACATTTCCATCGGTCCCACGGCTTCCTACGTGGGATGATACAGGCCTTGAGCACATGTGAGGGCCCATCATGGCGAACTGAAGCTGCTGACTTCATGCCTACATGTTCATATTCCAAGAAGTAGGGATTCTGAAGTGATATAAACATCCTTTCTACAACCAAAGACGCCAGATCACCTTTCCACTATGACCTTAAATTCTGAGAGGCACACTAACCCTAATAATGAAAGAGCAAAAGAGAGAGAGAGAACACCAAATCTGAAAAGACAAGTTAACACTAGATATAAAAGGTGGCTATTATTCCAGGTCATGTGAGGTACCCAATGATTAGCTGCTGGCCTAGAACTGTAAAAGGAATGAAAATTTACCAGGTTCATTTTCCAGGTTTCTGATACAGTTCTGATTCCAACACCTGCCAGATGCTTATTTTTAAAATAGTAGGAGGCTTTAAAATCATTCGGGACCTAACGTAAATGAAAATAATTTGAATTTTCATCGGACTGAATTTCATCCAGGGACTTGAGCTCTCTAACTGCTTATTACTAAATATTTTTTGAATGATTGATTTTTCACAAGGAAAAATACCAAATATAATATCTCGCATTTGTAAAATGCACTTACCGTTTCAAAACCAGTTCTACAATTACCCTCTTACTTGGTGTTTCTCTGAGAAGGAGGCCGTATGGGGCGCTAATCGCCCACACAGGTATTTCCACAGCGCCCACCACGTGCCACATTCTCTGGAGACACAGGGAGATGCATGTCTCAGCTCCTAGCTGCCGCCTTATCCGAGCAGCAGGGCACTCAGCATTGTGGGTGAGCTGAAACTCTTACCCAACCACCCGCAAGTTGGTTACACACTCCAGCTCCAGTCTCCTGACTTTTGGTCTAAAGCTACTACACCACCACCTCCCTCTGAACACGTTTTGTAAATGATCGGTTAATGTACAGGGTGGCCACTCAGAGGCAGATTAGGGCAGTGTAAGTTTAAAAAGCAAATCATGTTCCCAGGAACTGAGCAAATTAGGCCCCTTCCTCCTCCACAGTCCCCACCTCCATGACCTACTAGAAACAAGCTGTGTGGAGGTTGCAAACAGGGCCATCAGCGTCCCTGGTCTTCCTCCCATTGAAAACTAAAGTTAAAAGAAATTCTCTTAAAAGATGAAGTTTACATATGTTCAAACATCCACAGACCCAAGCTCCTATCTGTCCCATGTGTTTGGGCCATGCAGCTGCCCAAGTGTCCGTCGTTTCTATTCAAGAATGCGGGGTGAGTTTATTGGGTTAAAATCGGCTTTGTTTGGGTTTGTGCCGCCCTTGTTCCCTGGGGGCCCCACATGGGGCGCCAACATGGCCTGGAAGAGGGGCATGTCAAGTGCCCCCCATCACGCATTGTCACTGCGCAGTGAACTGGAGTCTCAGAGGGGAAGGGAAAAAAGTAATTCCTCATTTTCCTCCTGACCAGGGTTCCCCTTTTCTTTGGCGGCTCAGAGCCGCAGTAATCCGCATTCACGGGGCCGGGCTGGGTTCCTCTCGGAGTTCTGTCGCTCCCTGTCATTGTCTTCTTATCTGGGCCCGCTTCTTCCAATAGTGCTCCTTGAAAGCTCTTTCTCCCACAAAAAAGGACCAGCTCCATAATAGCCAACTTGGTCCCTTTCTTCTCTCTCCCTCTCACTCCTTTTTTTTTTTTTAAGCTTTCCGACGGAGCCGGGCTATTTAATCTTCTTGAGGCGTTCAAGATGTCACTTTACCTCTGATGGTGGAGACAATGGAGAAATCCTTCCAGTCTGAATGCTGGGCCCTGCTGAATGCCTCTGGCTGCTTTGAAGAGGGTTCTTGGAAGTCTGTGTTTCAGCCGCTGTCCTGGTGGCCCAGTGCAGGTCTTTTTGTGTGATTGCATGCATGCCTTGGGGCTGGCCTCACCAGAGGCAGTTTAGCATAAAAGAAAGTGGATGGCTTTCTCATCAGAAAGACCCTGGTTCAAATCCCAGCTCAGACTGGAGCAAATCATTCATTTAATCCTCTGGGCCTCAGTGTCCCAATCTCTGAAATAGGAAAGATGAGCTCCCACATGAGTGTGTTGCAAGAAATGAATAATTATAAAAAGTTCACTTCCTCTGCTTCTCGCCCTGAAACTGTATGCAGTTAATTCATTGATTGGTTATATAAGTTCCTGGCAACTACTGTGGAATTCTGACATTCCTTTCTGTTGGAAAGAAATAAGAAGAGTTTCATTAATTAATGACTTGGAGCAGAAGGAGCCACAGAGTCACAGCCTTTGTCAGCTTTGGTCCATCTGTCCCACATCCAGCGAGTCTCCAAGCTCTGTTGACCCTGCTTTCTGCAGGCCTCTCCTGCCCCATTGCAGTGCCCTAGGCAGCCTGGCCTCAGAGGAACCCTCCCAGAACATGAGTCAGGTGTTACTCCCTCACTCCAGAACACTTCCTCACTCCCTACCACCTACATCAAGACCTTTGATGGTCCGCCTCCTTTTCCAGTCTCCACACCTACATTTCCCTTCCATGAACCCCGCGTCGGCTACCAGGCCATCTGCGGCCCTGCTCCCTAGCCTTTGCCGGGACTATTTCTGCAACTCGGGAGGATGCCTTTCCCCTTTCCATCAGCCTCTCAGATCTCATCACCCTTCAAAGCTCAGCTCAGATGCTTCACTCCTTTGTGCCCTGTCCCTTCCCACAGCACCCGGCTCACTTTAGCTCAACAAACACCATGCAGCTCTGACTCTGGGCCAAGAAACTGGAGACTCAGAGAAGCCACAGCCCATGCCCTTGCCAAGGATAAAACAGGCTGTTCGGTACAAATTGGTCTCTTCCTGCTTACAAGCCCCACTTCATGCTCACAAAGACAAGAGGTGCCTTACTCACATTTGTACCATTCCCATCACCACCACACACAGCGACTGGAACTCAGCAAATTCTCAGCCTCTGAGCTTCTAAGTGGGTGGACGAGTGAATGAATGAGAGCAGTTCCTATCTGTTGCGTGCCTATCGGCACCAGGGGCCACACTCATCAAGTCACATACTTTTCTGTAAGGCAGGACTCATCCCCATTTTACAGCTGACAGAACTGATGAGCTGACCAGACCAAGGTCATACAGCTTCCACCTGCAAAGAAATATCCCATCCCGTCTCAAGGACAGCTCTTGAGAATTTGGTCATTTACTGAGGTTACTGAGTTGGATTTTTTCAGGGAGCTCCAATTGAAGAGGGATATTTGACTGGACATGTGATCTGATGCACAGATCTAATACGTCCAGGTGCTGGTCGGGGTGGCGTGCAAGCCACACATGCCGTGTGTATGAAATACACATTATGCACCTTCTTGGAGGCCCTGCGTGCAGTGAGGGCGAGCAGGGCCTTCCCCGAGCCGTGTACAACTTTTCATTTCCCATATCAATCATGAGAACAAGTTGAAGTTCAGATAATGGCAGCTTGGTTTCCCCTAATTGTTCGGGATTTAGACTGACTGTTTGCACTGCAGACTGCGGCCACTGGGTTCCCGGTGGGGGGCTGTGGCCCGTTCTTTCTCTAACAAACCCGTGTTCATGCGTCCATTCAGATCCATCACCCTGAGATAAACTGTGAATATTGCCCTTTGTCGCCGCTGCATTCTTCCCCGCATTGTGGGGGCACTATTTACGGATTTAAAGGTTCATTTGCACAATTCTTTTGTCAGCAGCCCGGGCGCAGAATGGCAAAGTGAGGGCTGCCTCTCCTTTCTGGGTTACTGCCCCGGAGCTCTCCCTGAGCAGAATGGACACGCCTGCCCTGGGCTTAGTTAGCATGAAGAATGTCAATACGAAAATTACATTTTTTAAATGACCTGTCTGCTTCCGTGGCCAGGCAGGTCACCAGTTCACAGAGGGCAGGATTGCATGTTGCAGCCCACCACTTTGGCGGTGTTCACAGACATGCAGCTTTGAAAATCAGCCCTGGGTAAGATGTGGCACAAGGCACTCTCTCTATTCAGAGCTTCCTGATCCAAGTGCCAGGCAAAGTGTTCTGCATGCTCCACCCTACTCACACTGAGTCCCATTTCACAAAGGAGGAAACTGAGCTTCTGTGAGTTTAGGGGAATCATTTGAGGCCACACAGCAAGGAGATGGCAGGGCCGAACTTCTAACCCAGGGCTCTCGGACTCCAAGGCCTGGTCTCCTCTGGGTTCTACTCTGCAACTCTCCAAAGTTTTGATCAGAAGGCCCTGGGCTAGGCTTCTGAATACAATAGTAAGTATTTGTATTTGAAACAGCGCATCCCAGCAATGCCCACGACCATGTGTCAGGGAATACAAGGGTTCTACTGCGGCCAAGAATAACACAATCTCTGGTACCGCCCCCAGCGGCTACTTCCTCTGGGATCTTATTCTGATTTCTGCTGCACTGGGCAGACCTCTGTCAGCATCTGAGCTCATCTGTGGTGACTCTCAGTTACAGGCTTATCGGCTCCCCACTAGACTGCAGCCTTCCTGAGGACACACTGATCTTTCCTCCTTGGATCTCCAGTGCCCAGAGCAGGGGCCCTACCAAACGCTATGCATGTGCACTAAACATTCTTGAAAGAATGACTCAGGGAATGACTTCTGTACCATATGGGAAATATTTCTGAGAAGCATATCTCCTAGAAATCGTTCTGAGAAAAAAAAGGACGATTCTGCATAGGACCACAGGGTCCTGCAGCTCTGCTTGGAAAAGATCAGAACAAGCCAGAGGGGGAAGATGACAATGCCATGGGTTTCTCTTGTGGGGATGAAAAGGAAAAAGCAAGAGAAAAAAATTTAAACTCTCATCCAGTCTCATATTCACAGCCCCACAAAGTATTCATCTGTTTCATAGGAAAGATCCGATTTTCTCTCTCTTTTCTTTTTACAACTTAACCAAAGCTATCAACCAGAATGCAGCCAAATAGCTGTGCTCCCTGCGAGCCATGCTTCATTACAGTGAATGGAAGAAAACAAAGGGAAAAAGAAAAATTTTAAAGGTGGCATGAAGAAAAACAATGATTTACGAGTGGTGGTGATTATGAGAAAGAGTTCTTAAAGGACAGGAACACAGAAACTATATATTTTTAGCATTTTTATAAAGAATAGCTACATCTTTCAATAGTCTCAAAGAATCTCACAATGAATGATCCCAGATTTGCATAACCTAGGAATAAATTCAATCCTTCCTAAACACAAGGAATGTTTTTAGAATATTACTATTACTTCTGTGTGTGTGTGTGTATTCTTGAAGACTAGTTTCACTTCACTTAACAAATAGACAGAGGGTCCATGCTCTGCCCTAAGACAGTTTTGCTGCCGATGTTTCATGCACCAAGAGAGTGACGAGCGTTTGCAGAAAAAGTTTAAAAGCCATCATGTTCCGTGTTCCTGTAATCCACGTCCAAGAATATCTAAAATACAGATGTGGTTTTGTGCAAAAGGATGTTCATCACAGAGTTGCTTATAAGTAAAAAATAGATCAAGTCGTTAAAAGTAGAAACCATAAGTCCATTGATGAGAAGATGATTCCATAAATATGCATTATGATGTCAATTAAAAATCCAAAACACAAAAATTATATATGCCATATAAGCCCAATCATGCAAAAATATTCATAGGAAAAAGAACTGGAAGTAAGCAAATTTGAAAACTTGTTGACATTGATAATCTTCAGATGGGGACGTGCTGATTGAAGGGATTGCTGTTTCTTCATACTTTTTATTTATTATTTTGATTGTTTTATGCAGCACATTTAAGTGAGCACCTATAATGAAGAAAACACTGTGCTGGTAGGCAAACACACTCCCCCCCAAAAAAGCAGACATGGACCTGTCCTCTGAACCAGGCACTCCGTCAGGTGTGGGGGACATTAGAGCACCTCGATGACCATGCGACAGGGGAGCGGGGGCTGTGTCAGTGTGTCACAAAGAGGTCCGGTGTCTAGGGGAGGGCTGTTGAGAAGGGATCATGGATGGTTTGTCTGAGTAAGTGATGTTTGTGCTGAGCTCCAAACAATGAGTAGGACCTACCAAGGTGAAAAAGAGAAGATCGGTACAGTGGTATTTAACATCGTGTCTTCCTTGGCATTTCTTCTGTCCCCACTTCCCTCCCCAAGGCTGGAGAAACCAGGCAGTGGAGTTTTTAGTGTAACGACAAAGTGAGAGGAAAGGGAGTTCTTTTACCCTGGACCCAGGAGTGGATCCTGGTTGCTTTATCCAATCAAAGCAACCTCATCCTTCCTGCATCAGCCATCCATTCAGATTATTTAGGCCCATTCTAATTAATCCATGGTGTTCCCACAGCCAATGAATCAATTCAGTAATTGTCCATGTATTCCAAGGAGTCCTAAAGGGAGATGTGCCACATTTCCTGAAGAAGGGAAGACGGGGAGAGAATCAGCACTCTTTTAAGATAGCACAAGCCAGCTGTCATTGTCCTTCTGGACAGAGGTGTGGATGCACACAGGGCCTAAAAGACCTCTGCAGCATCAGCATCAGGAGGGAGAGCAGAGACACAGAAGGAACCTGAATAAGTTTCAGGAATCAGATTTTACAAGACCTCATAGGACATGTAAAGAATTTGGTTCTTACTCTAAATACAATGAATTATCATTGAAGAAGGTTTCGCAGAGAAAAGATTTGTGCTCTTAAAACATCACTCTGCACACTGTATACATGGATTTGGAAGTAGGAGGGCAGGAGATTGGTGAAACTAACCTGGGTGAAAGTAATGGCAGGGAAATTCAGGGAGAAGTGAACAGATTTTAAATATAAGAAAAAAAATCAAAATAATAGGATAGGATGGGGAAAATGGGGGGAAGGAAGGAAAGGAAGTTATCAAAGATGGCACTGAACTTTAAGGCTTTCAAAATCAAGTGCACGATAGGGACATTCACTGAGTTAGGAAACCCCAAGGAGAACTAAGGGTAACGAAAACATTGTTGAATTCTGTTTGGGATAGACTGCGTTTGAGGATTTTTTGTGCCATCCCAGCAGGGGATGTCACCTAAGTGACTGAATATATGGGCCTTGAAATTAAGGGAATCATCTGTATCCAGATGGTAGCTGAAGTCATTGGTATAGACAAGATGACCTAGTAGGAAGAAGAGTCTTAAGGAGCTCAATATTTAAAAGTAGGCTTTGAGAAGGTCATGGGAAGAGAGTCCAGAAAGATAGAAGGAGGGGAGGATGCCAAGAGTACAGAAGACTCAGGAAGAAGGGTGTGGCTCATGGTGTCAAAAGCCGCTGAAATGCTAAATAAGAAGGCTGAAAGTATGGTCTGGATTAATGATTTGGATAACTTAGGGGCATGATGGATGTGGGGACCAGACTGGAGCAACTGGGCAAATGAGCAGAAAATATACAAACACCAAAAAATGGGCAGAGAGGGCTACGATTTTGCCATGCCTAAGGAACATGGTAAAGCTATGCTGGGCTCTAACTCCAGTGAGCTGGCACCAGTGAGTTCATCTTCTACAGAAGCCTGGGCTACATTCTTCATGATTCTCCAAACCTAGAAATGTTGCCCCAAAATGACTCTTCCTTAAGCACACTGGATGTAGGGCTCTGCAGATAAATGGATCTGTCTTTGTCTCCCTTTTCTCTGATGTGTCTGTTTCATGTGGTTGCCTACAAAAGTCAAACCAGCCAATGGCGATATTTATCCATAGATTTTTATTTCTAGGTATATTAATTGCCTAGGGCTGCCATAACAAATGACCACAAATTGGATGATTTAAAATGACAAAAACTTGTTGTCACGAAGTTCTGGACACTAGAAGCCCAAATCAACATTATTAGCAGGGTCCTACTCCCTCTGAAGTGTATAGGGAGGTTTCTGCCCTACTTCCGTCAACCTCTGGAGGCCCCTGGTGTCCTTGGCTTGTGCAACATCACTCCGATATCTTCCTCCACCTTCCCATGGCCCTCTTCCCTGGGTGTTTCTATGTCCAATTTTCCCTCTTCTTAGAAGGTCACCAGCCATATGGGATTAGGGACCCATCCTACGCAATATGACCTTATGTTACCTTAACTAATGAGATCTGCAATGATGTTATTTCCAAATAAGGTTGTATTCTGGGGACTAGGGCCTCAACATGTCTTTTCAAGGAAATACAATTCAACCCATAACACTAGGTATAAATTTTTACAACAGGATTTGCATGGTAATGACATAATTATAAGCTAGGAAAGCATGTAACCATAGGTACCTTTATCTGAAATCACCTTTGGTGTATCACTTGCCATTTGGCAATAGGGAGATGGATTTTGGGTCAGAATGGACAAAAGTACAGCATTTATTGAAGTAGTTTATTAAAGTTTATCCTCACAGGGTCATCAGGAGCTCCCTCTCAAGTTCAGTTCTAGCCCATTCTTAAAGAGATAATAAGGACTCCACACCCCTTCGTGGTTCCCTAAGACATTAGAGATGAGACACGATGTCATAGTCATTGGACAAGCACATACTATGTATTTCCCC